>JAHRHZ010000050.1:17668298-17698446 GCA_024137785.1 Ginglymostoma cirratum
AGTTTTCCTGCTCCTATGATGCTGCTTGACCTGCTGTGTTCATCCAGCCCCATGCTTGTTATCACCATTTTCTAAGTGTTTTGTTGAACAAGTTAAGGTAATAAGTATTAATTCCAGTAGGTGGCACTTATGCCCCATATTATTGACCACCAACGTAGAGATCTGGTTTTATCCGTATGACATTACAAAAAAAATGTTCACACCTTAAAAAAACATAAAAGCCAGAAGAAAATTAGAACATACTTTACTTGATGTTGTATAAAGACTGTTTTAGCACCTTTTGAAAGCAATGACATTTCAAATCTATTAAGACTGTGTCCATTAAAATATCTTGTTGGCAACGAGACTGTCAAAGTGGAGGCATTCTGATTCAAGAAATCTTCTCCTCTACTGAGGCACTAGCCACTGCCACTTTACCTGGCTCAGAACCATATGAGATATCAAACCTTTACTAAACATTAATGGTGTCCATTACTGCCATATGTTTCAGTACTAAAGATAGAAATACAAGCTGCTTTAATTGGGTCCCTTTATGGAAGGGTTGCAATTTTAATATGTGAATTCATAAGCACAGACACTTCTGTACTGAAATGTAAAGTACCAAACCACTTAAGGAATAATGCTCCACCATTAAAAACAGAAAAAAATGAATGAAACTGTAACATGTTGTTGCAAGCCAAGTGAATAAAAGATACAACACAAAATAAGCTGATAATTGGATATACGGATATAGGAAAATGGAACTCATGAAACTATATCTAATTGTGGTGCATTGCTCTTTAATTTATTGTTCCCAATCAAAAACCAAAATTAGACCAGCAGGAAACAAAATAATTGACTACCAGGACTAGAAGTTCAGAGAAATTTACTTTTTGATAAATATATTGCTTTTCGAAGGTAATTTTGGTAAACATGCTTATTTCTTTCGTGTTACTTGGGGCTCAAGTAATTTAAAGCTCTTTGCTCATGCTAGTCTCACACTACAGCATAAATGAAAATGAATAGCTTAAATAAAAATAATTTTAGGTTGTAGTAATTTGGGGGTGAACAAAAATAATTGCATTCAATAGGTAGTACAATGTGCTTTGAGCGAAACACACTTGCATTATCTAGGGCTTTATTTAAGAAACCCAGGTTAAAGGGCATCAGAATATTAGGAGGAAGAAGAATAGGCCATTCAGCCTCTCAGACATCCTGCCAACATTTCAGCAAGGCTGATCTGCATTCAGCTTCTCCTGCCTTTCCCTCACCTGAGAAACAAAGCTCTCAGTCTTGAAAGCTCTAATTATTCCAGTGTTCACAGTCTTTTGGAGAAATTAACTCTAAATTTCTGCCACTCCATTCATGGGATCTGGAGTACAAACAGATTTATAGCTGAATAGCTCAATGGATACAATGATAACTCAAACATCGGCCTGGTGGCAGGATGTTAAAGCCCCCTGCCTTGATATGCAATGTGTTTTGACTTGATTATTGTTAGGAAACTATGCTTTAAAAAGGGGGCTTGTGAATTTGCTGATTAGAAACCACTTATTTGATTTGAAAAAGACGAAAACCATATTCAAGAAACTTGAAACAGTGGTCTCTAGAGTGGCTAACTATTTGCATCACAGTTCTGAAGAGCAGTTTTACTGTACTCAAACCATTAACTCTGTTTCTCTCTCCAAATATGCAACCAAACTGGCTCAGAAGGTAACTATCCTAGAAGAATGCCAATAAACCACATTCACTGTGCAGGCAGCTACTGGGTGTGGGAGAGGAATTGGGAAACCATTAGATGTAACTACTTCAGCCAAAAGACACTGGTTGAGAGGAAGATTTGTCCAGACACAATTTAACCAAGTTAGAACTAGAATTAACTAATCATGGCCATATTTGTGTGAGCCATCAGCTGGAGAGAGAAAGATCCTACAGAAAGAGAGGAAAAAAGGTCTGATAAAACCTGCTGACATTTTTGAGTTCACAAATCTACTTCTGCATGCCACAGGCAGAAGGGCCAAACTAGTGAGGTTCCTACAGGGAGCTCGTTTTCCATTTCCATCCATCTTGTAAGCTTGAACCTCGTTTGACCATGTGCTGCAGAGATTCAAAATAACTTAGCAGTTGTAGTCTTCAGAAGAACAGATTAATGGTCTATCTACACCTTTACTCCATCTCAACAGTTAAATCAGAGGGACTACGGAACTCAGTCAGGATTCACCCAAGTCATCAGCCAACAAGAACTGTACAACTGTAAAATTTACTGCCCCTTAAAATATCACAATATCCTCCTGTTTTGTAACTTATTAGATCAGAATTAGGTTTATTGTCACATGTACTCAAGCAAAGTACAGGAGCACAATGAAAAGTTTATAATGTTGCCCCTCATAACACCATCTTAGCTATAAATTACCAAGGTACAAACCTTAGATACAAAATAGAGAAATAGAGAAAAATAAGTTACATTACCCTACGGTGACTCATAATACAAGGTAGAAAAGTAAGAAAAAGTTAGAAAAAGATAAACAATACAGTCAGATAAACAGATTACAAATAAATATTACTTTGCATTAGATCAGTGCAAGGGTCTTCTATTATTGGTCCATATTGTTTTCCGTTTATTGGTGTGTGATTGTGAACTCAGTTTTGTTTGAGAAAGGTGGAGCTTTTTTACTATTTAAATTCATCCACTTAAGTATGATGATCTGGATCGATTGAGGAAGGGGCTACGTAAGTGCAAGGTTGTTTTTCTGAAGTGTTATGTTGAATCAAGGCATATTTTAAACGTAGACATCTGTAAATAAATCAGCATTGATAAAGGCCTTCCACCAAAGTATCAATGATAATGTTAACATTTTAACTTTTAAGTGACAATATCATTATTTGAAGAGCCCCTGAAAATAGACTATCAGTAATTGTGCTATTGTTAAAGATTCCAGAGGAATTCCAGAGGTAAGTCTCCTAGAGACTCTTAGCATTATCTAGGTTGTAGTGAATAACATGCTATCACAATTACACATAGTCGTGTAAACGGACTGAAGATAAGGAGATAGGGAGGGGTTTGTTCAACATTTAATCAATTCACATACGTGTCAGCAACCAAACACTCATTCCTTCATTCAGACAATATTGCCAGTCAGAAACAAAAACAGAAATTGCTGAAAAAACTCAACAGGCCTGGCAGTATCTCTAGAGAGGAAGCAGAGTTAACATTGAACTTTCTTCAGAACTGATGGCAACTTAGAAAAGATTGGTATTTATGTAGAAGATAGGGGTGCAGGAAGGGAGGAGAAGTAAATAATAGGTGGACATAGAACCCAAAAAGACAGAAAAACAGTTAGAGAGACAAAGGACTGGGTAAAAGGTCAGCCTGGGAGCTGTTAATGGGGGCTACTAGTAACTGACAAGCGATTGTATGTGTGGTAGCAGCCCATCTGATGACAAGACGTGGTGTGTGGGATTGGGCTAAGAACATTGGAGAAGGTGCTTAAGCCCCAATAGTGTTGAACTTGATATCAAGCCCAGAAGGCTGCAAGACCCCGTGTGAAAAATAAAAGGCTGTTCTTTGAGCTTGCTGAGCTTTGCTGAAGTACTGCAACAAGACTGAAACAGATGTTGGCCAGAGAACATGGTGGAGTGTTGTACTGGCAGGCAACTGGATGCTCAGGGTCATTTTTGCAGATGGAACATAGCTGTTCCTAAAAATTATGTCTTCAAATCATGCTACCCTTAGCAAAAGTGGAGCATAATGCTCACGGTGCAAAATATTGAGTGTTGTTTTTTGGGGGCAGGATTTATTAAATGTTTTTCTGTCAAAATATCCAGTCTGAGTGGGTCTATTTTTTACACTATACCCCTTTCCCTGACCCAACATATGTGAATGATAAGCACAGTGTAAGGTGGCAGCTATATTATTATTTCTGCTTTATTTGCATATTATCTGGATTGACATACCTAATCACTTTTAAGAGCTAACCGAGGTACAGCATATCATCCAGTATAAATAATCCAATTATCAGCAATCACTGACAGGCCCTTTCCATTTCTCTATTTAGCACTTTTCTGGGTTTTGTTGTTTTTCCCTCAAAGCTGAAATTAGAACTGTTCAAGTAATGAGTTTCTCAGGAAGGTCATTTTATATTTCAACCTGCTCTTTAGCAGCGCAGGTTTTTCGATGGGAATTCTCCTTGCCTGCCTGTCTTAAATCATAACCAAGTGGTTCTCTTCAGATTCAGGTAGATATGATTAAAAGAAAGCTCGTCGAACAGGAATTTGCTTAAATATGTATGTTTATTAAGTTATAACAAATGATTATAGCGGTAATAATAAATAAGTAATAAATGAAAGGGAAAAGGCAAAAAAACAAGTCTCATGCCCTTCTAGATAAAGCAACAAGCTAAAGCAATGGGGAGGTGATGGTCTCGTGGTATTTTTGCTGGATTGTTAATCCAGAGACCCAGGTAGTGTTCTGGGGACCCAGGTTCAAATCCTGCTATGGCAGATCCAATAAATATCTGGAATTAAGAATCTAATAATGACTATGAATTGATTGTTGGAGAAACCCAGCTGGTTCACTAATGCCCTTTAGGGAAGGAAACTGCCATTCTTACCTGGTCTGGTCTGGCCTACACGTGACTCCAGACCTACAGCAATGTCGTTGACTCTGAACTGCTCTCTGGGCAGTTCGGGATAGGCAATAAATGCTGCCTAGCCAGTGATGCCCTAATCCTGCGAATGAATGAATAAATTAAAAAAACGTCTCCTGCCCTTTGGGGACCCCTCGATCGATAGCTGGTCTGGAGGATTAAGTGATTTTGAGCTGAGGCAAAGTTCAGTGACTTGGAACGAAACTCTGTCTCTCTCTTACACAGTGTAACAAACAGCCAGGCACAGAAAAAACAACTACAGAGAAACATGTTGATTGTGCTTTCTTTGGCACCTACAGGAATGTTCACAGGACTCATTCAAGGTGATGCAGCTGTCAAAAACCATCAACAAGTTTAGCCCTTCAGCCCATCCTATACAATCCACCCCGATGATATTTGACAGCCGTTGTTACAATTACAGATGCAGATGTGAATCAGTGACGGCCATGTGACAATGTACAATAAGAGTATGTAAGAGAAGATTAAAAACTACAATGAAAATAACTAGCATTAATACAAAGAATACAACAATAGAATGTATAATCAAATTAATGATCGCAGTGGCCTTTGGGGACCAGCTCTTAAATGTACATATCCCCTCCCTGATGTACATCAAGGCCGTGATGGAACCAGAATATTGTCTACCTTCTTTTTTGTTAATAGGTTTATATAAATTGATCTAAATTTCCATATGTTCCAGATTCAGGTTCTTTAATTTATGCTTTTTTCAAATCTCCAGTTCCCTATCCACAGACTCCTACACCACCTGAGTCTTAGCTCAGCCTTTTTTCACATACACTAACGGTCCTAACACATTCCAATTTCACCTTCAGGTTTAGTCATACAAATGCTCACGATGGGGTATCTGTATGTCATCCAATGGCCCCTCTCACTCAATCCACCATTACTCCTCCCAAAACCCACATTCTTTCATTTCTGTAACATTTTGACATAATAACCAACCATACTTTTTATTTTGATTGTAATCCTTTTTACATCCCTTTCACTAATACTACTTTCATTGTTTTAAAGTCAGTTTCTCTTTGGATTTTCTGTCAGTGGTTTATTGTTTCAACTATGTTTTTGTGCTCTTCCAAGCCACACTAATCCTTTCGTCAAGTAGGTGTACATATCTGAGACGCAGTTTTCCATGCATGTTTTTCACCGTCTCATGTTTGTTACCTGAGGTAACATTCACTTTTGCACGTACATTGGTATCCCAAGAACATGTCATGCATTCTGGACTCCCACATGATTTTATCAAATGATCTATGAGGTTTTACTTGTCTCTCCACGTATGGTCCCGATGCCTCAGGTAGTGGCTTGATCACCAAATCAGTTCTCTTAAATGGAAAGACAAGGACGTAAACATCACCACGAGGAAAGTATTAGTTTCGTGTTCTCATCTTAACCTCCTTTTCACTACTGTAATATTTCAACCCGAACTGCCACTTCAATCCATTATTCTAATTTTTCTTGTCTTCTGCCATCAGTCTTCACACTTAATTACTTTGTTTCATCTAATTTTGCAATTTAACTATTGCCACCATATATAATTCCAGATATCTATAGAGAATTGTAGTCCATGGAATATAATCTTATAAGATTTTAAAACAGAAGTCAAATATTCTGTTTGATTTAGGCACAACATACTTTGTTCCTTTCTCTAAGACGACCCACTTTTTTTAAAGTTACTTTGTGACTCATTCTAGATATTTGACATATCTCTTTGTAAATTTGTCCAAATTCAATGCTCTGTTTACTCCCTTAAAGTCAGTAACCATTTTCATGCATTGAAACCATTGACACCATGTTCATGCATTTTCTCATTCCCCAGAATCCCTTTAAATTTTCAGGTAACTACTCCATTTAAATGTTTTAGAATACCAGGGCATGTGAGTCTTAATAATAGTTTTTGTCATGATGCGCTTAAGTATACCCAGGCTTTAGTGTTTTTTTGAGATTCCTGACACTCACTACAATTAATATTTCCACAGTATTTCCCTAGCACTGAAAAGTATATTATTGATGAATGGCTTGATGGGTTGAGGGTGCCTCATTGTATTGCGATGTTGAAATTCTGCAAATGGATTCAGCTTTCCGGGTCTCCAATTTCCAAAACAAAAACACAAACAAGCTCCATGCATTGTATGTCAAGCAGATTGGGTTAATTAGTATTAATATACTATGGCTTCGAAAAGAAGCGGGTGGGGCATAAACTGCTGCATGTAATTGCATCAGCCATCTCTCTTCCTCATTGAATGAATGAAAAGCCCAGACCTTTGTTAAACTTGCCTTTCTGAAACTCCTGACAAACAGGCAGCTGCACTTTCAATATTCCAATGACCCTATCACTTGGATATTAATAATAAATCAATCTTATCATCCAGAATTGAAGATTCACTCTTGCTAAAACTGTATTTAGAAGTTCAATCTGACTTGAAAATGAAATTCCAAACATGGTAATTTCTGGAATTAAGATTTACCCAAGTCTAAACACAATACGGAGCCAATTCCAAAAGGTAAATTTTCACCAAACTTTATAAACCAAATTTTTGAATCAACATTTCACAGATTTTTGCTTTACACAATCACTGATAGTTTCCTGGAAGGACATTACATGAACCATTCATGTCTCCCACCGATACAGGCACACAACACACTCTTCAATCACCATACATTCCCAAAATGCAAACTAAAACTACAAAGTATCTCCAGATCTCAAGCTCCAGAGCACAAAAGGATGAAAATTGTATAAGACGACATTTAGCAACCAACAAACAGAGGTGCATTCAACCAGACCGCAAAGAGTTAACACTTCAACAAGGTTCAGTGCACTTGCACAGCACAGAAACCTGGCCTCCAGTTCTCTCTTTTTCCAGTTATAACTATACCCCATCCTTTCAGGGGTCCTAATTGTGTTAACATATTAGCTACAGATCTGAATCCAGAATCTGCCACATTCCACCCTGGAATATGGAAGGTCTCTGAGGAAAGGTCACCACACCTGAGACATTAACTCTGTTTTCTCCTTCACAGATGCTGCCAGACCTGCTGAGCTTTTCCAGCAACTTCATGTTTGCTCCGGAGTATCGGGTTGCTTTTCCCTTCACTTACATATTTTTCCAAATCGCATCCTCGCCGCTAAAAATGTCTTGGATCACAGCAGTTATTTTCAGATTCGTTTAGATATAATTAAGAGAAGGCTTTTCTAACAGCAATTTGCTTAAATATGAATGTTTATTGATTAATAATAAATGATTATAGTGGCAATAATAGATAAATAATAAATGGAAGAGAAAAGGGAAAAAAAAAACAAGCCCTCCTGCCCATCAGGGACCCTTTGATTGATGGCTGGTCCAGAGGCTTAAGTTTGTTCCTGGCATCATTTGTGATTCTGAGCTGAAGCAAAGTCCAGTGACTTGGGTAAAAGCACAGAAAAAACGACAGAAAAGCATGTTAATTTTGCCAGCTTTGGCACATACAGGAATGTTCCCAGTACTCATTCAAGGTGATGCAGCTGTCGAATATCATCAACAAGTTTAGCCCTTCAGCCCAGCTTATACACTGCTCTCTTCACATAAGAGAAGTGAGAAAAAACACAAAAAAGCTGTGAGATGGCTATTAAAGAGAATTATTCCAACACCAAAGAGACAAGAATCTCCTATCTAATGAGGAATTGAATGAAGGACTCTTCTTCAATCAAATCTCCTCTCAATCCTCTCCAAGGAAAATCGACCTACCATCTCCATTGTTATGGACTAGATCAGACCCTCTCAAAATATATTAAGAATGTAGCCTAGACCCTAACTTTTCTTATTTTAAAATGTAAATATCAGGTGCTGTGTTCCAGATGCAGTTTGATTGCTTGAACTACCCAATGTTGAGCAAAACACAATTTATTCAAACATTATTGTTAAAATACAACAAAAGAAAGAAGAACTTAGAATACCTTAACTCTGTTGGAAAACCTAAAGAATAAAAGGAATATTAACTATTACTTATTGACTGTTCCGATATGGAAACATCCCATAAATACACCCTTGACAAAAAGGCAAATTCAGAATACGGGTTGTCTTACATACAGTCCTCCAAACCAGGAGGAAAGAACAGAGAGATGTTCACTGGGAAAGATTCACTGCCTTCCAAATCTGCAAAAAATCCTGGATCTGCGAGAGCTTAACCACACCCACTCAGGCTGCATTTATTATTCCAACATTTAAAAATTAAAACCAAGGCCTCACAAGTCATTTATCTTCTATGACTGCTTTGCACCTGTCCCCCAATCTCTCTCTTCCAGCCATAGTATTGTCACACCACGTTTGGTATATTAAAATGACAAGTGGCCAGAAGGCCGGTGTTACGCATGCGGACTGAACAGAGAAGTTTCTTCCAGTAGCTTGTCATTTCTTTCCATCATCTTGCTGTTATTTTCACATTTCTGTCCAAAGCCTCCTGCAGTGTTATAGTGAGTGAACAAGTTGAGTGAACAACACCTCACTTTTCAATTAAGTAACTTATAGCCTTCAGGACTCACCTGAGTTCAACAACTTCAGACCATGAACCCTGCAGATGAGACCTATAATCTGCTTTCAGACCTACTGTTAACACCTCGTTTGCATTTATGTCTCTTCTCTACAACTATCACTGCTTCCTTTGCTTTTTGTTCTGTGATACCTGTGATCTCTAATGTAGTTCATCTTTCAACCTCACACTGATATCTTCATTTATTCACCTTGCTCCCTTCCAACTACTTCCAGAGTATAAAATCCATCATCTTTTCACCTTTCTTTTCAGTTCCAAATAAGCATATTGGACTGAAGATATTAACTGTTTCCCTCTCCAGAAATACAGCTAGACTTGTTACATTTCTCCAGCTCTGTTTTCACTTCAGATTTCCAGCATCTGTGGTACTTTGCGTTTGTTGAAGAAATAATGGAAGCTTGTCAAAATGGAAGATTTTAATCTACAAATCAATACAAAAAATATTAGATGGCAAAGGTAGCCCAGATGAACAGTGTATAGAGTGTTTCCAAATAGCACATTCTGGAGCTGACCAGATCAAAGGCTACATTAGACTTGGTATTCAATAGTTGCTTTGTAGTGCAGAAGTTAAGCATTGTCAAAACATCTTTCTTTCAGAAAGCTTTTTGTCTTACAGTCATCAGGACAAGAATACCATTTCAAGAGGCAAAAAAAACCATCCATCATGCAAGAGAGGAGAGTACAGATTGAAGTGCTGCCATTGAGAATGCACCTAATCATTCTGATTGACAGTTAGCTGCCAGTTTTTAAACATCTAAAGTCTCAACAGCGTCATTCCAAGTGATGAGCTTTTAACATTTTGAAATCATGGCTAAATTAAAATGAGGGCAATTAACAAATGCCAGCCATAAATAAAGGTTTCTATGAATTGTTATGTTTGCCTCTGCATCCAAATAAGTCTCCTCACCTATTAAAAAGAGAGACCCCGCCCTCTGTTCTTTTGCTGATATTTACTTTTGATTTTGCCCCTTTACATCGGTCTCCATTCAGGATTCGTTGCCTGTGTGCTGTTCCGGGTCTGCTTCTCATGTACTGCTACTGGGCTTCTTCCCTCTTCCGGGGCTCACGGTGTGTGCCTACAGGTCCCAGAGTACAAGGCCATGCTGCCAGTGCTGGATCTGTGGTGGACTAGGCCCGTGCTTGCTCCGTTCTGCCCGTACTCGTCCCACCGCCAGACTTGGCCCACTCACTCTGTTCCGCCACAGGACACAGCCTGGTCTGCGGCTCCACTGTCCAGGTTGGGGGCGGGGACAGCTAAGAAAGGGAAAACTACAAAGAGGAGAGATAAAAAAGACAGAAAAGAGGTAGAGGGACTGGTGAGCAGAGGAGCTCTGACTGGAACGTCCTACTCTGCCACCATCTTATTCAATCAGTGCATGAAGCCACAAAAAGATGGTAATGGTAACAAAGATAAGATTGATGTTAATCTGCACTAATATATATGTAAATAATAGGCAGATTACCGTGGTAGATCAAGTGGAAGAACACCTTATGTTGAGTAGCAGCAAAAGTATCTTGCCATAAATAGTAGCACATTAATTTTGTCTGTATGTATAGACTGCTCCTTATATGTGTTACAAATTATAGGATGTACTACTAATATTCAGATATATTTGATTTGCATAAAATATTTACCAGCAATGCCCTGGAGCAAGTTTCCTGCAATGTGCATGGTCCACAGACAACTCTGATTATATTTTAGCTAGTTATCATGGGACTAATTAAAATTTCCAGCACCACCACTCATTGATATTATATTACAAGAATATGAATGTATTTAAATTTATTATTATCCCTAATTGCTGATAAGAGGCTTTTGGCTTTGGCAGGTCAGGAAAGGAATTGAAGTCCTTGGGATCCTCACATTATTAGTTATACTCTGTTAGTATTAAGAGCACTAGTGAGTTGTGGAAAAGTTAATTAGCTGTGGAGACTTGTAGACTATAAACGTCTTTAACTGTCGTGAAGATTTTCAACAAGGTGGACAAATTCCCTTGGAAATATAAATGGTTTCACAAAAATGAATTTCAGCTCATCCAAAACTCTGCTGATAGTATTCTCATAACCCAGTGTTGCCTGACGTACATTTTGACTGTAATTTTTGCATTCACCTTCCATGGCATCACTCCTTCCTGTCTCTGTAATCTTCTTTGGTCCTACAACTCTTCAATTCTGTCCTTTTGTACTTCGTTGACTTTCTTTGTCCTTAGAAAGGATTCTCGACAAATATTGCATCAGCTATACTACACATAGTCCCAGATTCAGTCTCGATAAGCCTTACAATACCTAGCCACAGAGGTAGCAGCATCGCCCGGTCATGATATTCTGCATTAACTTAAGCTGGAATAATACCTCAGGAGCTGATTGCTAGACACAGCATGTAGAACTTTTATCCTTCCACTTAAATGTTTCACTACCTGTCAGGGTGCAAGCTTCCTATTGTATCTTGTCCAATTCAGCTCTATTTCATAACAGATGAATGTGACTCAGAGGAAACAAGCCTGTAGGGTCTAGTGCTGAGCACACCAGGTCATTTTAACATAACAGGAACATATTGCAGGGCACCCTGTACTTAAGCAGACCCCACCATTCCCTCATTGGTGCTGAGTTACAGAATCTCGTTCCTGCGTGTAAGCAGTATAGATCGTGTGTGATGTACAGAGCCAGAAGCCTTACTTATAGAGCCATAAAGTCATACAGCTCAGAAACAGACTCTTTAGTCTAACCAGTCCGTGCCAAACATAATCCCAAACTAAACTATTTCCACAGGCCTGCTCCTGGCCCACCTCCCTCCAAACATTTTCTATTCATGTACTTATCCCAATGTCTTTTAAATGCTGTAATTGTACCCACAGCCCTCACTTCCTTCTAAATTCCATTGAGTATAGACCCAGAGTCCTCAAACTTTCCTCATATGTTAAGCCCGTCATTCCTGGTATAATTCTCATGCACCTCCTCTGCACCCGCTCCAGGGCCAGTACACTGTTCCTGAGTTATGGGGCCCAAAGCTGCTGACAATACTCCAAATGTGGCCTGACAAGAGCTTTATAAAGCCTCAGAAGTACATCCCTGCTTTTATATTCTAGTCCTCTCAAAATAAATGCCAACATTAAATTTGCCTTTCTAGCTACCGACTCCACTGGCCAGTTTACCTTAAGAGAATCCTGGAGTAAGACTCTCAAGTCCCTTCAGATTTCTGAATTTTCTCCCCATTTAAAAAATAGCCTATATCACTATTCTTCCTACCAAAATGCATAACCTCACACTTTCCCACATTGTACTCCATCTTCCACTTCTTTGCCCACTCTCCTAAACTGTCCAAATCCTACTGCAGCCTCCCTGCTTCCTCAATACTACCTGTCCCTCCACCTATCTTTGTAGCATCTGCAAACTTAGCCAGAATGCCATCAGTTCCTTCATGCAGATCATTAACGTGTAAAGTGAAAAGTTGTGGCCCCAACACTGACCCTTGTTGAACACTAGTCACCGGCTACCATCCTGAGAAGACCCTTTTATCCCCGTTGGCTGACTGGCAGAAAGCAATCTTCTATCCATGCTAGCACCTTGCCTCTAACACCACAGGCCCTTATCTTACTCAGCAGTCTCCTGTGTGGCACCTTGTCAAAGGCCTTCTTGAAGTCCATGTAGATAACATCCATTGGCTCTCCTTTGTCTAACCTGCTCCTTACCTCCTCAAAGAATTCTAACAGATTTGTCTGGCATGACCTTCCCTTGATGAAACCATGCTGACTTTGTCCTGTTTTAGCACACATTTCCATGTATTCAGAAATCTCATTCATCACAATGGACTCTAAAATCTTACTAACGATCGTGGTCAGGCTAATTGGCCTGTTATTTCCTGTCTTTTGTCTTACTCCCTTTTTAAACAGGGGGATTACATTACCAATTTTCCAATCCTCCTGGACCCTCCCTGACTCCAGTGATTCCTGGAAGATCACCACTAATGCCTCCACTATCTCCTTCAGCTATCTCCTTTGGAATTCTGCGGTGTAGCCCATCTGGGCCAGGAAACTTATCCACTGGCAGACCATCTTTCTTCCTGCTCCCCCACCACGTCTCATTTGCATGAGTTTGCTCTCAGCACTGCTGACCTGTTTTGTACTATTCACACCTACCATTAACACTCATTTTGCATCTCAAAATCTCTATAACGACCATAGCACTCCTTTTGTCTTTGGCTTTAGGCGCCCCCAGCATCTGTTCCACTCGCTCCTCCTCCCAACTTTGGCAACAACATAAAAAAAACATAATTTTCCAACACTTTACAGTTCTAAAGAAGAGTCATACTGGACTTGAAACATTAACTCTGTTTCTCTCTCCATAGATACTGTCAGATCCTTTGAGTTTCTCCAGTATTAGATGTTTATTTCAGTTATTCAACATCTGCAGTATTTTATTTGAAGATTAATAGCATAGTTGATTGAAGTGCTTAGGTACATGGATGGCTTTGATATAGAAAATAAGGAGAGATAACTTCCAGTGACAGAAAGATAAGTAAACAAGGGACAGAGATTTAAAGTGATTGGCAAAAGTACCAGAGGTGACATGAGGAGACTTCCTTTAAACTCAGGGATCTATTTGTTTTAGGAAAACTTGCCTCAGTGTGTGGTGAAAGCAGAATCAGTGTAAAACTCTAATGAGAATTAAATAAACTCTTGAAATCTACTGGGCTATGGGAAAAGAGTAGGGGCAGTGGAAACAATACTCCTTCACAGCACCAACACAATTGCCAGACGGGTCTCTTAAAACAATCAAAGAACAGTGAATGCCGGAAATCAAACTATAACAGAAATTGCTGCAGAAACTCTGCAGATTTGGCAGCATCTGTGAAGAGAGAAACAGAGTTAATGCTTTAGATCCAGTGACCCTTCTGTTTAATTATTCCCAGATATTCATGATGAATATCACTAAAACACAGTAAAGGTTTAAAGCTCATCACTTGTTTCAAAAACTTTTTTTGAGCTGCTATAAAAAGTTTTTATTGGATATATTAAATACTTTATACACTTCCTTTCGGTTCTCAAAACAATAGAGTCAGCAAGCATTGAAATGATTTTATTTATAATGTCATATCAGACACAAATATAAATATCTGCTTTTTGTGCTGACTTTGTACTGTTTAATTGTACTCTTGTCCCAAACAATTATTGTGGTAAATTTAGAAAGTATTATTAATGCGACAAGGCTACACATGGAGTAATTTGCTGCTTCAGAATTTTGTCATCTTCAGTTTTCTCAATGTTGATATGCACTTGTGACTCTGCAGGTGAGTACGCTAATTGCTATCTGCGTTGGAGACATCCCCTCTAAAATTGTGCAACTCTACTTACATCCCTATCTTGAGAATAATTATCTCCTACAATTAAATAGCCTTAAGCTGTTCTTTCCACCTGCATGGAAAAAATGTTGCTACATTTTCCCTTTGGTGACATTGAGTATTTTCCCTTTTACCTCTAAAATGTGACTTCAATTATTGTCCATCGACAGGCTTTAAAATTCTAAAAAATTAGTTTCAGGAGGAGCTAAAGAATGCTGTAACAGATGGCTTTGTACATTTCAGAATCATAGTGTTAGCTATCTCCTAGCCAGCCTTTGTTTCTTTTATATTCTTTTAAATATTTATAACCATTTTCCTTTAATTTTCTATTCCCACCCCTGCAAGCTTCTTACATTTCCTCTTCCTCCCTCAGCTTGAACAGTGTGAGCAGACATCGTGCTACTCAGTGATTTCTGTGGTGAATTTCTCACTGTCAGCATGCTACATTTTCACCAGAACTGCCTAGGATGCCTTGGATAGATCATTTCTTCTTGATATTACTCTAAAATTATTGATACCATATGCAGAAGGCTGTCCAAACAAAATCTTTGACATAAGTCAGGCTCAGTCTTGAATAGTTTTATGCCACATGACTTAATAGCTAGTTACATTACATCTGAGATATGTGAAAGCCTTTGGTTTGAAGCCAGGCTAGATTTAAGAATAAGTACACCTTATACTATTGAAGCATTCTGTCGTGGCTTCGAGGAAAATGGATAGTAACTGGAACACTAAATCACAGTGGCCTGGAACAGTCCTTCATCTCCTAATGGTAGGAGCTCATCACTTAATATTAGGTAATCCATTCAGGTATCAACTGCTTTATGCAACACTCTGAATTAGCTGATAGCAGCAGAGTAGAAATTCCAAATTAATTGGTTTACCTCAGGGAGACAATAAAATGCACCCTCGACAGATAGCTTTATGATCAGGTGAGGCAGGGTAGATGGCTTCTATCTTTTGTAACTCCTTGTTTGACCACCTTTTTTTGAAAAAGAGGATATGCTTGCCAGTTAAATGAGTGCTCACATGCTGTGACTATATTTTAAAAAAAAGGGACAGGTTTTCATTAGGTTTTGAAAAACAAATATCGTTTTATTGGCTTGGATATTCCAGTGGCCAAGTAGCTATTGAAATAGTGCAGATTGCAATGCTCATTGGGACCCCGTGGAATCTCTGATGGCCTGGGAAATTGAAGATTCCAATGGACAATTCCTTGTACCACTGAAACTCTCCAAAATAATCCAGTAAAAAGGTAGAGAATTCAGGGGGCTTGACTTCTTCTCGGATGATATCTATTCAGGAAAAGTTAGACAATTGAAAGCCTAGTCTAACAATGGGTACCTTTTAAGCTGACCCTTTAACTTAGCATCCATGCACCCAAACTACACCACCCCAACTCTGAACAGTTATTGGTCCCCGTCAGTCACCAGCTGTGCCCCCAATCTAATGTGATTCCACTTCCCCTCCCTTACCGTCATGCTCCTGCAATAGGTTTTCTCATTCCCACTGGCACTGTTTACCTGGCTCCCCCTCCCCTGTCAGCAACCATAACTCCCACACCCCTAACCACAACCTTTCCTAAGCACTCCATCACTTACCAGGCACACTACCCGCATGGCACCCTATCTCCTTAAGCAACATCCCCCTGTACCCCACAGTTAACCTTTCGCAGCAACTATCAAAAGTTTCTGGCTGTGCTGCTAGACGTTTAAAATCACAGAACATGGCACACTAACTGCTGCAGAAGGTGACACACTTTGATTTCCCGAGGATACTGCATTATGGGGGAGTAGTTTGATTACAAATACGCTCATTGGAATTTAGAAGAATGAGGGGTGACCTAACTGAAATATATAACATTTTTAGGAGACTTAATGGATAGATGCAAAAAGGAATAATCTCTGAATAAGGAGTCGCCTATTGAAGGTAGAGATGAGGAGCAAGTTCTTCTCTCAGAGGGTAGTGAGGTTAATGGAATTCTTTATCATTGAGCTCTGTTGAGACTTGGTTATTAAGTTTGTTCAAGGCTGAGAGAAAGATTTTTTTATCTGCAAAGGGAATCAAGGACTATCACTGAGAAAGCAGGAATGTGATGTGGAGGATTATCAAATCTGCTATGATCTCATTGAGCCTGCTTCACTATTCAATGGGCTGAGTGGCCTACTTCTGCTCCCTTCTCTTATAGTCTTATTTATGAAGGAGCAGGGATGGTCAATCCTAGCTCGAAATTTGTAGTCCAGAATTAATGGAAAATAGAAAGGAGCAGAGTGGCAAACCAACTGAGTTTGGTTCAAGAATATTTTGCACAACCGCACATTGGCAGTAGTGTGTACCAAGTACAAAGTGTGTACCAAGCACTAGGACAAAGGATTCTAAAGGAAGTGAGATTGGACCTTAAGGGAAATTTGGTCATAGCTTTCTAGCCTTCCTTAGAGACAGAGGATGTGCATAAAGGATTGCAACCATTACAAGCTTGTTCAAAAAAGGTTGTAAAAATAATCTGAGCGACTACAGGCCAGTGGGTTTAACTTGGGTGGTGGAAAATGTCTGGAGACAATATTTCGGACAAAATTAACAGTAACTAGGGCAAATGCAGGTTTATTAGTGAGAGTCAGCATGGATTTATTAAGGGAAGTTATGTTTAAAGTAACTTGCTGCAGTATTTTTAGGAGGGCTAACAGAAGTTTGACGTGGGTATTGATGTTGACGACAGTACCATTCAGCAGAGCTGTGAGAAAAGTTAGAGCTCATGAAATGAAAGAATCAGTAGCATTGTGGATTTGAAGTAAGTGGAGTGACACCAAACAGAGAGTAATGATTAATGGGATCTTTTTTAGATTGGAGGAAAGTTTTTATCAGTGGAGGTCCCCTGGGTCACGGTTGAATCCCTTTCTTTTCCTGATATATTGTTATATAGGCAGCTCACCATCACTTTCTCAACAGCAGCTAGGGATGGAAACCAAATACTAGCTCAGTGAGTGAGGCCCGGATTCCATGAATGAATTTAAAAAAATTATTGACTTAGAGCTTGGAGTACAAGGTACAGTTTCAACATTTTGGAATAATATAAAACTTGGAGCATTGCAAACTGTGAGGAAGAAGCCTTATAATTCCAAAGGTACATGGGCAAGTTGGTGGAATGAGCAGATTCATTTCATAGGAACAATACATGTAACATGAAATAAAATATTCAACTCCGAAGAGGGTACAGGTACAGAGGGACATGGGTATATATGTATAAAAGTCATTGAAAGTGGCAGGACAGGTTGAGAGAGAGAAGGCAATGTGAATAGCACTCTTTAGCACCCTGTCTGATTATTACTCCTCCCCCACTCGTAGCCTGTTTCCAGATGGGGATACCAACATTCCCGATCCACTCTACTAGCTTCTTACCTGGGAGGTGAAGGTAACTGTTACCTCATTGTTTCTTAGAATTAAGGATAAAACTGATGATGCTTCAGTTGCCAATTGAAAGTGTTGGTTTGGTTTTATTTATTCATTGGACATGGGCTTATCGTCCATCACTAGTTGCCCTTAAGAGGTGGTGGTGAATTGCCTTCTTGAACTACAGCAGTTCATCCACTGTAGATAGATCTGCAATGCAGTTAGGGAGAGAATGCCATGATTTGATTCAGTGAAACTGAAGGAAGAGTGATATATTTCCTAGTCAGGATGGTGAGTGGCTTTCCCAGGGGAACTTGCAGGCGGTGATCATCACATGCATCTGCCCTTGCATTCCAGATGGAAATGGTAATGGGTTTGGAAGGTGCTGTCTAAGGAGTTTTGGTGAAGTTCTGCATTGCATCTTGTAGATGGGACACACTGCTGCTACTTTGTATCGGTGGTGGAGAGAATGGATGTTTGTGGATGTGGTGCCTATCATGTGGGCTGCTTTGTCCTGGATGGTGTCAAATGTCGCAAGTTTATGTTGGAGCAAGTGGGAAGTATTCCGTCACACTCCTGACTTGTGCCTTGTAGCTGGCAGGTATGCTTTGGGTAGTCAGGTGGTGAGATTCTTACTACAAGATACCTAACCTGTGACTTGCTCTTGTAGCCACAGTACCTTCTATGATTAGTGCAGTTCAGTTTCTGGTCAATGGTAAACTTTCAGATGTTGATAGCGGGGAGTTCAGTAATGGCAATGCCATTGAACGTCAAGAGGCAATGGTTAGATTTATTCTTGTTGTAAACTGTCAGTGCCTGGCATTTGTGTGGCTCAAGTATAACTTGCCAATTTTCAGCCCAAGCTTAGGTCCAGATCAAGCAGTCCATGTCCAAATGCAGCATCAGTATCTGAGGAGCCATGAATAATATAATGCAATCAGTGAACATCCCCACTTCTAACCATATGATGGAGGGAAAGTCATTGATGAAGCAGCTGAAGAAGGTTGAAACAAGGTGTAGTGACCAAAAGAGGAAGCAGACTACGTACTACATTCATATGGATAGGCCATTCAGCCCCTCAAGTCTGACAAGACTTTACTTGTCTGACAATCACTGATGTACTGAGTCCCTTGTCAATCAAGAATGTATCCATTAATAGAATACCTTGAAACTACAAGAGAGATGAAGATGTTGCCAGTATGGTCATAAATGAGGAGGTAGTATAAGTAATGGATAGGGGAGTTTTTTTTCAGAAATGGTTGGAAGACCTAAAAACTGGAAAGCCTTGTCGGTTGGATTGGATGCTTCCAGGATTACTGAAGGAAACAAGGACAGAAATACCAAAGGATCTGGCCACAATCTTTTAATCCTCTTTTGATACAGTACCCCTACAGTGCAGATAGAAGCCACTCAGCCCACAGAGTCTACACTGACCCTCTGAAGAGGTCACCCCCAATCCTCACCCTATCCCTGTAACCCTGCATCCCTCATGGCCAATCGACCTCACCTACACATCTTTGTTGTGTGGGAGGAAACCCACGCAGACACAGGGAGAGAATGTGCAAACTCCTCATAGCCAGTCTCTCAATGGTGAAATCAAACCTGGGTCCCTGGCACTGTGAGGCAGCAACGTTAACCACTGAGCCGCCCAGATGTTGCCAGAGCACAGGAAGATTGCAAATATTACACTTCTAGTCTTTTGTGGGGCAGTGGTAGTATCCCTGCCTCTGTGCCAGACGGCCTGGATTCAGCTGTGCCATGACATGTCTGAATGATTAAAAATATCTACATTGAGATTGAGAAATACAGCAGTTGCAGTCCAATCTGTTCGATATCAGAAATGGGAAAATGTCCAGAAATGATGATCTAGGCCAAAACTAATTTCATTTCTGAAAATATTGGTTCTTAAATGAAAGTCACCAGAGATCTGTTAAAGGTAAATCGTGTTTGAATGAATTGATGACAGAACTGAAAGGGTTAATGAAGGCACTGCAGCAGAGTTTTAAAATATGGAGTTAAAACACAGATGAGCCTTATTAACCTTATACGTAGGATGTGCTGCATGATTGATTCCTGCCCCGGTTGAACATAACGGAATACATACAAGTTTTCTGAGATACATTAATTTCCATAATAGTGGTTTATAGACCAACGCCAAATTTGTTATTGAGTGGCCTGACGTCTGAAAAGAGAGACTGCAGTGCTTCATTCAGCTGGCTGCAATAGGAGCAGGGGAAGACCTGGGTCATGACAGAGCAGGTCAGAGAGATGGCTCCTGGGCTTCTTGGATACAATACTTGAAGGTTTTACACAGGATGTAGAAGGGGTGAAAAGGTGCTTTTTGCATGTGCCTAGGGGTCCTCTAGACAGATATGGCAAAAACAATGGGAGCAGATAGCCACAATGGCCAATATCAGGAGATATGGTCTGAGGAACTAGATGCATTGCTGAAAAAGGTACAATGACCTCACACGAGTGGTTAAGGTCCGTAAATGTATGTTGTACATCAATGTCTTACTGACCACATCACCAACTTCACCATACTACTCGATGCACCACATCACTATCACCTATCCATCAGCAATCTCAACGCACACCTAAAATGGGTAACATGATCAACCTTACGTATATACTTTAGAACCGCTTTGAACCGTGCATCTTGTAGGTTGAACACACTGCCAGTTTATTAGCAGTGACTTCACCCTCACTGATACACTTCCCTCTCTTGCAGCTAAAGACAAGCCTCAGGGAGCAGAACCACACTGGCTACGTGTCCTAATCCCAATGGAGGAGACAGGAGACATTGATGGAGCAATATTGACAGCGAACAGTGGAGGGTCTGAAAAATCAAAGGTGACTATGCCTCACTCCTCATTGAGAGAGATTATTTTCTCTTGCAGTGTGTGCAATTATTTTCCTGTCATGAGTGACGCGGGTAACAGCAAGAAATGTGAGAAAATGTTGTATTTTATCCTGTCGTGGTTAAAATTATCAATTTTAAACAAGAAACAGAACAAATAAGATTTTGTAATTCTGACTGACAGTGATTTTAAGGGTGTCTACCAACACCTAATACCAAAATGCAAAAGAAATCTATTCAGCAGCACACGTTATCAATCATTATCAATCTCCTTGTACTCATAGGACCCATTACCCACTTTTGTATACTCCAGTTACAGAAGGCAAGAAATCATATCACTGATAGTTGGTAATTTGATCACAAAAACAACTATGTCTATTCCCTAAATATACTGTTGCTCTACGCTCAGTCAAAAATATATAAGGAGGAAGGACATGCAAACAAGAACATTGCAGGGCAAACTTCAGGCATTTAGAAGCCCATACACCTCAGGGGAAATTCTAGAATTTGGTTAGGAAAGTGACCTGTGTTCAGGATAACTCCGTGCCTGGTGTTACACTTTCCATTATCTACAGCTACATCATATATCATAAGATTGAATATGAGGATTCTATTCTTATACACCACTGACCTACAGGACGCAAATCAGTCTTTAGATTTCAACTGAAACACGTATTTTTATCAAGGTCTGTTTTCTCCTCATGTCCTTGACATTTTTTGTCTATTTTTACTACTTTACTAAGACTGTATTTTTGAAATTGGTTGCTGGTTAACTTTTCTTTGCAAATGAAAACTGGATTGATTGGAAACATTACCAATGCGATGCCTTTTTCTGTTTCCATGCCTGTGTAATTGAAATTATCATTAGCAATAATGTGAGTCTGTCGTGTGGAAGAACATAAATGTGCTCGCTTGGCAAGTTTAAATATTTCTGCTTATTGAGTATTGAGATGTTATCTTTTGGCTATTCTGTTGGAAGATGAGCCTTTCCACAATTATTGTTAAAATAACCTAAAGTGTGCTATTCTAATAGCAATTAGCTGTTATTCTGTTGGAGAAACACAGCATGAGGAAGGAGTTAAAAGGAAATGTGAATACTAGAAAGAAAAACTGCAATTTTTTGATAAGATATCTTGGGATAGAGCACTGTGCATCTGATTCCTTATCTGTTGTGCATTTTCCATTCAACTGCACATAAACAGTCCTGGAACCTAGCAATAATTTTTAAATCATTCTAGCTCTTTATTTTCTTCTGCTGCTTTTCCACTGCAGTTCAGTTTCAAAAAAAAAAAAAAAATCACAATAAAACATAATTGATAAAGTGACATTTTGCACAGAAAAATTCCACTTGGTTTACCTTCTAGCCAGGCTCATATTGCTCCAATGCTTCCATTATTTACCTTCTATGTAATCAAATTCTTATTGTGAAATGCTGCAGTAGAGACAGAGTTTGTGGTCAGAATTTCAGGTGAAACCATAGCACTAACATTCCCCAAACTATTAGGGAAAATGCACTACCTCATTTCTGCTCTTGATCTAACTAACTCCATCCTGAATGGGGACTGGACATATGAATTAGACTCTGTCAGTTTCATTGATTGGCTCATTGATTTTGCAAATCCAGGTCTCATGATATACATAGGACCTCAATTATCCATGAGTGAGAGAGAGGTACAAAGAGAATGCTAAATGCACTCTACCCAATTATACTCAGTGCAACAACTGAACAGGAGCAGAAAGGCAAGTTTCAAGATCATGTTTTGCAGACAGAGCAGGAACAGGATTTAGCCACCATGACATCCTTTCCACTCAGTAATAATCGCTAAAACTGGATCTGCCAACTTGGGTAGTCTCCAGCTCAGCAAAGATTCAGGGTGGGACAGGGGGTTTGTGCTGTGGGTGGGGAGGAGTTCAGCTCTTATCCTTCCCACTCTCATTTTGGGATATTTGCCCCCTTGATCAAGCACTGACCACTGCCACAGGGAGGTGACAAGCTGGCTGCAAAGTTTTATCTGCTGTGCAACCTGCAGACCCAGGTCTCTTGCACCAGAGGTAAGTTGAAGTCTTGAAGCTGGTCATTTATTGACCAATTACAGATCTCAATTGGTAGTAGTTTTTCTACCCTGAAGTTAATTCTGGTAGAGCAGGGACACGATGGGGTTCAGGTACACCACAATCTCTCTAATTACATATCCTTCTCACCTTCAAAGCTGCTTCCCTGTCTTGTCAAGAATTGCACATGTTTATCAATTTCAACTCCCTGCTCTCATCTTCACCTGGTCTATCTCTGACACGTCCCTTTTCTTCCTTAACATCTCTGCTTCTATTTTTGGGCTTGGACGAATTCAGACATTACACGATACCAGGTCTAACAGTTTTGCTTGAAATCACAAGCTTTTGGAGCATTGCTTCTTCTTCCTCGAGGGTCCCCCTTGTCCTCATCCACCATTCTATCAGCATCCACATTCAGAAGATTATTAGCCACCTTTTCCATCACATCCAGCAGGATACCACCACCAGACACATATTCCCCTCTCCTCCCTTATCAGCCTTCCACAGGGACTGTTCCCTCCAGGACACACTGGTCCAATCCTCCTTCACTCCCAACATTCTCCACAGCACCTTCCTCTGCAACTGCAGGTGTAACACCTACCTGTTTACTTCCACCCTCCTCAGTATCCAAGGATCCAAACATACCCTTCAGGTGAAGTAGCACTTTACCTGTACGTCACTCAGATTAGTCAGCTGCTCACAATGTGGTCTTCTCTACACTGGGAAAATGAAGCATATTCTGGGTGAACGCTTTGCAGAACATCTACGTTCTGCCCATTTTAAAAAAAGACCTTGAGCTTCCAGTTGCCTGCCACTTCAACACACCACCCTGTTCCCTGGCCAACATCCCTGTCTTAGGCTTACTGCAATGTTCCAGTGAAGCTCAGTACAAGCCGGAAGAACAAAATCTCACTTTTCATTTCTGGACTCAATGTTTTAGGGCTTGAGGCATCTTCTCTCTAGTCCTTACCCCCCAAACCCTACTCCAGGCCTTGTCATCACATGATATGCTAATTACATACAATCCATTGTTAGTCACTAATAATCCCTATTAATAGCTATTCATTCTCCTAGGCTGACTATTATCCACTCCTTTAGCTGTCCAACCATTCTTATCTCTCTTTGGATTCTATCTCCACCTTTTCTTTACTCCTTACTCTCTCTCCGGAACCTATCCGGTGCATAACAACCAACTCTTTCCTCTGTACCGAATGGTGTTTTTTTTTTTTTTTTTTTGCTGTTTGTATTGGAAGTCTGCTAAAAATAGTTGCACAACGAATCTAACTTATTGAACACTAGATGACGTTATATTGCACTTCAACCCATGAGCCCCAGCTGTTGCTAGGAGTAAAGTTATCCATTGCCTTTGCAAAGTTTTCAGCTTTCACCGCAAAATCATCTTCAGCTAATGCTATCTTTAAGGTGGTTTGAACTGTACCATTCTACCAAGTGAAAGGCACCTTATCCGATCCCTGAGTTTTTGCGAGTCACATCTTTTTGGTGTTCATCTTCCATCCTCCACTCTCAAATTCTTTATATTTTTCAGCATTCTTTATCCAACCATTCAGTGTATTCAACCCTGAATTTAACTTAAATATCTTGTCATGTTCTTCGTTCATTGAGTGCCTTCAATGGTCTGTATTTGGTTTTTAAGTCCTCGGAAGTTAAGTTTTCTAGTTGTTGCAGTTAGCTGTGAATCATGACAGCAATAACTGAAGCACATACTTACTTAAACTTCAGCGTGTGCATTGATCTTAATAAGATTAGCATTCCTTTTTATTTTCTGATTTTTAAAATTATTGTTGTTTATTTGAAACGTTAAGTTCTATGCATGTTGAAAAGTGTGTTTTTTTTTAATGGAAATTTTAGGGACGAAACAAAGACTACTTGTTGACTGATTAGGTTGTTAATGTGAGACATCGAGGTGCAACTTGTGGAGACAAAGAGAACAATAGGCTGGGACTTTATTGTGTGGTCAGCAAAGGCAGAATGTTGACTCAGCTCTCTTTATACAGACAGCCACTATGTACAATCTGAAGCAACAAGTCTCCATTAAAACTCTCTGTTCAACCTTTGCTCCTGCAAATGTGGAAATCTGTACTGAAAACAAAGTGTTGAAGATCACAGTGGGTCAGGCAGCATCCATGGAGTGAGACCAAGCTTGTGTTTCAAGCCTAGATGACCCTTTATTAGAGCTGACGTCAGCCGTGAAAAAGAATTATCTAGACTCGAAACATTAGCTTCCTTTCTCTCCATGGATGCTGCCTGACCCACTGTGGTTTCCAGCAATTTTTGTTTTCTGCCCTTGCAGCTTTGTTTGTCTTGACATGGAAGCAGATAACACAAAAAATAGTTCCTCCTGTTGTCACCATCAATTAATGCCATTCAACAGCTGTGTCGGGTAAGTGGCTTATGGTCTCACTTGTTGAGTTCATGATTTTCCAAATCCATTCATTTTGTTTTATAACAAAAAGTAGATATGCCTATCTTAATTTTGTTGAAAATTGAAAATTTCTTTACTATGTGTATTATTGGCAAGAATATGCAAAGCAGGAGATTCTACCATGTTGTAGCAAATAGTTGCCCCACTAGAACCTGTCCCATTGATGGCAACATCTTTATGACATCCACACGTCTGGCTTTGTGTCAAGTGAAAAGAAGTTTAAGGACACGCTGTGACTAAAACCTGAAACGTATGAAGCTATTTAAGAGATTTCATTTCATGTGGATTGAAGAGAATCTTTTAAAGATTCTCACTGTTTTTAATGAAAGGAGACTCCTGAGAGTTTCATTAGAAGGGCACCTCATGGAGACAGCCAGCCTCTCTCTGATCTGTCTGCAGCCTCTTCCGTACCAGAGTACCTCCCTCCAACCTTCCAGCTTTGATAACCCACCGCATCATTAATTGTGCTCTCTAGCCATTATTTGGCAACAGCACGGTTGGGTGAATGTAAACACACTTTCTCTCACTTGACCCTGATATTAGGGTTCCAAATTTAGATCGAAAATCTTGTCCCAGAAAGTTAAAATTCTGCTGTCTATATGATCCACTCCTGCTTTAAATCTCTACAGAGAGTAACAAAAGACTGGAAACCAAATCAGGACCTGGATGTGTCAATTCTTAGCCTTGCCTTCTACTTTCATGAAGCATTATTTAGTGGCAGAGACTCAGCCTGCCTCATTAAATGGATAAAAACTGAAAGACCTGCAGATGCTCTAAATCAGAAACTGAAAGAGAGGTTGCAGGAAAAGCTCAGCAGGTCTGGCAGCATCTGTGAAGAGAAGTCAAAGTTAATGTT
Source organism: Ginglymostoma cirratum (assembly GCA_024137785.1). Lineage (NCBI taxonomy): Eukaryota > Metazoa > Chordata > Chondrichthyes > Orectolobiformes > Ginglymostomatidae > Ginglymostoma > Ginglymostoma cirratum. The sequence goes on from JAHRHZ010000050.1 coordinate 17,694,405, forward strand.
TCGGGTCACATGACCCTTCCTCAGAACTGATGGTAACTAGAAAAATGTTGGTTTATATGCAGAAGATAGGATGGGGGGAGGGGGTAAGAAGAAATGATAGGTGGGGATGGAGCCCAAAGAGGGAGGAACAGTTGGACAGACAAAGAACTAAATAACAATCTGGCTAGGAGAGTGAATAGCTGTTGATGGAGCCTATTTGAGACTAACAACGGGAAGTGTGTAATGGCAGGCTATGTGATAACAAGGTCTGGTGTGTGGGCTTGGGGCAAGGACATGGGAGAGTTCAGGCCTTAAAATTATTGAACTCAATATTGAGTCTGGATGGCTGCAGGGTCCCCAGGTGGAAAATGAGATGTTGTTCTTCCAGCTTGCATTGAGCTTCGCTGGAACACTACAGCAAGCCAGAGACAGATGTTGGCCAGGGAACAGGGTGGTGTGTTGAAGTGGCAGGCAACTGGAAGTTCAGGGTCTTTTTTGTGTGGAGAATGTAGCTATCCTGTGAAGCGGTCACCTAGTCTACGCTTCGCTTTCCCAATGTAGATCGATTGTCTTTAAATGGATACTTGTTTCAAAGGACAGGGGACTCTGAGGTCAGGTCTTGCCTTGCTTCTGGGCTTTGTAGAATATGGGTGGACTATTGAGTTGAGTGAGAGGAGAGGTGCTGGCTTGTGGTCTGGCAAATCTAGAGTCCATCTGATGCCCTTATTCTGGTTTGCAGCCAGGACCTTCGAGTATGTGAAGGATTCATAAAGACATCTTTTCTGTCTGAGTTCCAGTGGCTTTCATGTAGAATCTTTCTGGCAGTAGAAAAGGCAGCATCCATCAAAACGTGGAGGATCTTCCACATTTAGTGTTGTTCTCCACATTAATGCATATTTTAGATGTGTGCTTAACAATATGGACGTACATGCGGCTTACGTAAGAAGGGCTACATTCCACTTGCTCCACACACACAGCGACAGCGCAGGAGGTCACCAGCTGATGATTTCTAGCACTTACACTGAGTTTAGAAGGATGAGGGGGGATCTGATTGAGACGTATAAGATTATTAAGGGATTGGATAGTCTGGAGGCAGGGAGCATGTTTCTGCTGATGGGTGAGTCCAGAACCAGAGGACACAGTTTAAAAATAAGGGGTAGGCCATTTAGAACAGAGTTGAGGAAAAACTTCTTCACCCAGAGAGTGGTGGATATATATGGAATGCTCTGCCCCAGAAGGCAGTGGAGGCCAAGTCTCTGGATACTTTCAAGAAAGAGATGGATAGAGCTCTTATAGATAATGGAATCAAGGGTTATGGGGATAAGGCAGGAACAGGATACTGATTGTGGATGATCAGCCATGATCATAATGAATGGTGGTGCTGGCTTGAAGGGCCAAATGGCCTACTCCTGCACCTATTACCTATTGTCTATTGTCTATTCATAACCCTCAATTTGAAAAATCTGTCTATCTCAGCCTTAATGACCCAATCTCTACAGCCTTCTGCTGCGATAAGTTCCACCGATTCACAACCCTCTGGGAGAAGTAATTGCTCTATTTCTCAGGCTTAAATGGATGACCACTTATTCTGAACTTATACTCTCTGATCTTCGACTCTCCCATAAGGGGAAACAACCTTTCCACATCTACCTCATCAAGCCTCCTGAGAATTGTGTACAGATTCTCTATTTTTATATTCCGTTCTCTTTGAAATGAAAACCAACAGGCCATTTGCCTTCCCTACTATCTGCTGAATTTGCCTATTACCATACAACATTTGTTTTATTGTCTGTACTTGAATGGTTCCCCTTTTTACAGCGTCATGGCCTGTTCGTTCATCCTCCCTGCTCTCATCCATATCACTTTAAAGAACCTGGTAACTGTTGGAAGATTGCAGGGACAAGGGGTCCTGGAAAGACGCCCATGGAACTCCCACAGCTGCCTCATCCACAATCATACCTTCCTGAACCTGATTACAGGCCAAATTTGAAATGCCTAGTCCAGGAGTGTGGCTGCTCAGTCACAGTTGTACCATCTTGCATGGTGGATGGCATAGGCTAAATCAAATGGTGATGCTCAAGACGCTCCAGGAAGAGAGAATTCAGAAAAGTGTTCTTGTCATTATTGATAAGTAAGGCCAGGTGGATAAAGGAAGTTGAACGAAATGGAAATGCATAAAGGGGTGTGGAATTTGAAACCAGAATGACACAAAGAGAAAAGTTTTTGTTTCTTCAAATCCCACCCTGTCAATGATGTGGTCTCTGATGTGAGATCAACCAACCACGATGCAATAAAATTATTCTTGGCTGTTTGTGTGTTGTTCAGCCTTTGGATGTGTCTTTGACTAAATCTTTCAAGAGTTGTATTTGTAAGATGTTGAACAATTGGATGTTGAAAAAAGATTCAGTAAATGTAGAAATATATGAGCACCCACATTAGCAACAAGTTATTCTGTCACAAATCATTGACAAGTGGGAATGTACTCAATCCCAATAGTATCAAAATTTAATTCTAAAAATGCTGTATTGAATATTGAATGCACTTGAATGATTACATGTGGAATGATGGTCCTGGCATTGCTAGTGCAACCAATGATAACGGTGAAGATGAGGATGATGGCAGTATATAATCAAGTTATGGGGTGAATTGTTCAGTGATTCAAACAGCAATCAGAGTGTTTTCAAAGGATTTAAATGTGAAGTGTTTGAGCTAGCTTATTATTTATACAATCATAGAATTGCTACAGCACTGAGAGAGGCCATTTGATCCATCATGTCTATGCTGGCTATCTGCAAAAGCCATTCATCTACTGTCATTCATTGTTTTCTCCCCATAACTCTATGCATGTTTTCATTTTAGATAATGATCTATTTCACTTATGAGTATTACAATTGAATCTGTCTCTACTACGTTGTCTGGCAGTACATTGCAGATCCTTACTGCGTAAAAACAGTTTGTGTACACCATGATTGCTTCTTTTTCCAATTATTTTAAGTCTGAACTCTGTTTTCAATCTTTCTACCACTGGGAATAATTTCTCACTATTGACACTGACCAGTCTCCTCATGATTTGGAAAACCTCTGTAAATTTTCTCTGAACCTTCTTTTCTACAAGGAGAACAGTCCCAACTTCTCCAATCTATCAATGTAACTAGCTTTCTCATTCCTTAGGATCATTCTCATAAGCTCTTAATGTCTTTATATCCTTCCTAAAGCACGGTGTCAAAACAGGACTCATTACTCCAGTTGAGGGCAAAGTAACGTTTTGTAAAGGTTTGTCATAACTTTCTTCCTTTACACTCTCCACCCCTGTTTGCAAGCTCTACCATCCGTGTGTGTTATTACCACTATTTTAAAACGTCCTGTCACTTTCATTGGTCTGAACATGTACACTCTCAGACGAATCTGCTCCTGCGTGGATGTTGGAATTGAGCTCTTTATTTTGTATTGCCTTCCATGTTATTCCTACTAAAATGAATCACTTCACATTTCTCTGCATTAAATTTCATTTGCTTCTTGTCCACCCATTCCATCAACCTTTTGGTGTTGTGCACTGCCATCCTCATGGCCCAAAATATTTCTAAATTTTGTGTGGTTTGCAAATCCCGTGGTCAAGAAAGCAGATCAATGCCTCTGTTTCCTTAGGAGACGAAGGGAATTCGGCATGTCCACATGGACTCTTAATAATTTTTATAGCTGCACCATGAAAAGCATCCTATCTGGATGCATCACAGGTTGGTATGGTGACTGCTTTGCCCAAAACTGCAAGAAATTGGAGAATTGTGAATGCAGCCCAGTGAACGCAAACCAACCTCTATTCCGTTGACTTCCTCTATACTTCCCGCTGCCTCAGGAAAGTAACTATCATAATCAAAGACCCATCCCACCCCAGTTATACTCTCTTCCACCCTCTTTCGTTGGGCAGAAGATACAAAAATTTGAAAACACATACCAACAGATTCAAGAGATAAAAGGTACTGCAGATGCTGGAGAATCCGAGATAACAAGCATGGGGCTGGATGAACACAGCAGGTCAAGCAGCATCATAGGAGCAGGAAAACTT
>JAHRHZ010000050.1:17698846-17731864 GCA_024137785.1 Ginglymostoma cirratum
GAAACGTCAAGTTTTCCTGCTCCTATGATGCTGCTTGACCTGCTGTGTTCATCCAGCCCCATACTTGTTACCAACAGATTCAAGAACAGCTTTCCCCCCGCTGTTTGCAGACTTTTGAACAGATCTCTCATTTTTAAAGTTGATCTTTCTCTGTAGCTGTAACACTATATTCTGCATTCTGTTCTATTATCTTAATATACTTATGTCAGGTATGATTTGTCTGGCTAGCACGTAAAACACTTATCATTATATCTTGGTACATGTGACAATAAATCAAATCAAATTAAATCCTGAGAATCAGCCAACTTCATATCCATGTTCATGTTGTTCCTTTTTATTCCGTGAGCTCTAACTTTGATTACAATCTGTTCTGTGACACTTTATCAAGTGCCTTTTGGAAGTTCACCACATTACACCACATTAACAACCCTCATCAATCTTCTATTTCACCTCTTCAAAAACTCCAAATTAGTTAAACGTGTTTTGCCATTAGCTGGGTTTCCTTAATTAACCCATATTTTCTCAAATGATTTATTAAAATTGTCCTGAATTTTCATGTTTAAAAGCTTCTCAACTGAGATTAAACTGATTGGCTTATATGGCATGTATTAATATTGTGTTTAATGAATCAGTTTGAATATAACAAAATAAATAAAAGTTAGCGAATTAATGGGCTATTTATAGTATTGTTTGTTTTTGAGGAAGGATCACCGGACCCGAAATGTTAACTCTGTTTTCTCCTCCACAGATGCTGCCAGACTTGCTGAGCTTTTCCAGCAACATTGTTATTGTTTGTTTTTACATCAATCTATTGTGATGATTTTCTTTCGGGCTGTGCATGTCAATCCCTCAAGTACGTTGCCCTTGTTAGAGCTGAGTCTGTGCTATCAGGCCTGAAAGATTTGCAACTTCGCATGTGCATGTGCTGTAAAACTGTATTAGAAATGTTATATAATTACATGTTGTTATTCTTGTAATTATCTTCAGCCTACAACCTTCACCTCTCTTATTGATTTTGAGAACGTTGTGCAAAGTAAGCACAATATTAACAGTGCCTTTTAAGTTAGGTTAAATTTTCAGGAGAATATTGAAATCTGAAAGTATAGTAAATGAACATGAGAAGCCCTGTGGAAATTTGACACCACCTTCGCACCTCATGACATTGGCATTACTTTTTGAATAAAAGACATGTAAACACAAAAAAAAGAAGCTCGGGTAGGCGATGTAGCCCCTTGGACTCTTCTGACTGTTAATTAGATCATAGCTGCCCTGATCTTGCTCTCACCTCCAATTTCCTGCCTGTTTTCCAAAACTCTTGACTCCCCTGCTGTTGAAGTGTCTGCCCATGTCAATCTTCATTCAAAGCCAGCTCGCTGGGATGGAGAATTTCATCAATTAACAGTATTCTGAGAGAAGGAATTGCTCCTCATCTCTGCATTTTCTGAAATTATGTTCCCTTGTTCTAGCTTCCCACAGAAGGGGAAACATCCTTATTTACCCTGTCAAAATCGCTCAGAATCTTATATGTTTCAATTAGATCACCTCTCATCTTGTTTCTTCTTCCAAAGTGCATCACCTCGCACTTATCAGGTTTAAATACCATCTGCCACTGCTCTGCAATCTGACCAACCCATCTATATCTTCCTGTACCCTACAAACATTGTCTTCACCAGTAAACACTTTGCCAATCTTGCTGTCATCTGCAAATTTGCTTAACATTTTCCCCACATTTTCATCTGTGTCACTTGTGTATATAACAAACAATAAGGGTTCCACTACTGATCCTTATGGTACACTGCTGGACACCAGCCTCCAGTCACTCAAACACCTTTCTACCACTACCCTTTGTGCCCTATAACTAAGCCAGTTTCTGATCCATCTCTCCAAACTTCCCTCAATTCCATGTGCTTTAACCTTCTCGATCACTCTTTCCTGTGGGACCTTGTCAAAAGCTTTGCTAAAATCCATATAAACTACAATAACTGAGCTTCCCTTATCCACACGCTTGACCACATTTTCAAAAAAATTCTAACAAGTTTGTTAGACATCACCTCCTTCCGACAAAGCCATGCTGGCTGTCTCTAATAAACTATGCATTTTGAACTGTGTATTAATTCGCTCCTTCAGAAATTTCTCCAATAGTTTCCCTACCACTGATGTTAGACTTGGCAGTCTACAATTTCCTGGTTCATCTCTACCACCTGTCTTAAAAGGTGGAACCACATTAGCCATCCTCCGATCCTCCGACATTTCCCCAGTGGCCAGAGGGGAATTAAAAATTTGTGTCAGAGCCCCTGCAGTTTCCTGCCTCGCCTCCCACAGCAGCCTGGGATGTAATTCATCTGGACCAGGCGATTTAGAGACTTTAGACTTTAGAGTCATATAGTACAGAAGTAGATGCTTCGGTCCAACCAGTCTGTGCTGACCAGACATCCCAATATGACCTAATCCCATTTGCCAGCATTTGGCCCATTTCCCTCTAAGCCCTACCCATTGGTGGGGTGGTGGGGGTACCCATCCAGATTTTACTGTTCCAATTCTTTCCTGCTGGCTCTCCCACCTTCCATCCTGCAGAAACCTGCACTTGTCCAAACTCTTGCACCCCTGCCTCCCAACTTGCTCGCAAACTCTGTTCCATCTCTTTTCTTCAAATCCTTGAACAAGTTTCCAAAATCTCAGGCCAGACCTCGTTAACTCTGTTCATTCTTTCACTGACCATGCCTCAATGTCACAATTCTCATTCCTGCTCGGAAATTGCTCCAGACTCTCATCACCCCTATCACTGTAATCTCTTCCTGCTTCGTCATGATCTCTGCAGCCCTCCAGTCCTGGCTTCTTGCATACCCCCAATTTTCTTAGCTCATCATTGACAGTAATGCTTTTAATTGCCTTGTCTGTGGGCTCTAGAATTTCCTCCCTAATCCTCTGCGCCTCTCACTCAAAACAGAAAATGCTGGAAAACAGCGTTTAAAACAATGGGTCAGGCAGCATCGCTGCAGAAAGTAGGAGCTGCAATTTGCCCAAAAAGTGCAAACCAAAATATTGGCATCATGACCAATGACTATTTCACCTTCCTTGAAGGTCTTATTTATTCAACATGAGTGACAATCAGGTCCTGTCTGTCTTGTAATGTCTGACACAGATGAGCTGTGTTATGCACAAGGAGAGCTACATCGGCTAGCTTCTCGGTCTTATTGTTTAGTCATCTTTTGATGTTTTTTAAACTTAACTAAGTCTATTAGCCTACCACTGACTTTGACTATATCATATGTTTCTTCCTTCAATTTCATTCGATCCTTAACATCCTTAGTTATACACAATTCTTCATCCATTTCACATGGCCTGTCTTTCTCTGTACAACACTTTGTTGAGAATTAGCTGCTGCAGCCTAACAACTGCCTTAGTTTTTAACCTATATTCCCAGTCTCTTTCAACTAACACTGTCTTGATACCTTTCTTATTGACTTCATTTAAGTTTAAGACCCATGTTTCTCACACTCCAACTGAATGAGAAATATTATCATGCCACATTGACTCCTCTCCATGTGCTATGAAATCTGTAAGTAATTCTGTCTCATTATACGTTACCTAATCTAAAGTGGCTTGTTTTCTGACTGAAAAAATAATAAAATGTGTAAACAGTAATTGTCCCAAAACACATTATGAAGTATCTTCAAGGCTATGTTTGCTAATTTGATTTCTCCAGTTTGTTATGAAAATTAAAGTTGGCCAAAATCATTAAAGTACCATTTTTACAGGACCATTGATGTTTAAACTGTAAACGCAGTGTCTGATATGTTATTTTTAAAGTCTAATTAGGCACAATTGGGCAATTTTGAGGGGCATTGAATATGTTATTCTTCACTGTGTAGCCACATTCAGTGTTAGCAAGTCTGATTTGGTCTGGCTTGCTGTCATTGTCAGAAACACCCTCAAACTCCCGACCTGACAGCATTTTGGGAGGACGTTGGCCATGTGAAATACAATGATTCAGGAGAAAAGAAAACTTGCCAGCCCTTTCTCGGGGAGAATAAATATTGGCTTTACCAGGGCTCTCCCATCCAATGAATTAATGTTTAAAAAAAAATCAGCAGTCCGACATTCCTTCTAGTTTGGGAAATGCAGCAATGAAGTAGCGTTGGGCAATCCCCTGCTAATCAGCAGCAAATACAATGGAAATGAAGGACATCCATAAGTGCAGATATAATCAAGACATCAGTTGTGTTTACAGTGCTAGCTGGCAATAAGTCCTAGAGGTTTCAATGTGGGGCAATGGTGACCTTGCAAACCAGTGGTATTGCCAACCCTGTGTGTCTGTAGGTGTCCTTGCAGCAGATGGCAAGACTCTGCATCTAGTTCCCTGCTGACATCGAGCAAGCTGAGGCAGGCAGAATGCCAAGAACTGCACGTAGTGGGGCACCTGTTGATTTCATTGCATGCCTCATTCACCTTGCACCACTTCAGCATGACGTACTGTAATTGAGAAACTTATCAAAACTATTGTACTGGAAGAATTCTTGCTGCACCATTAGCATCAATTAAAGACCTCAACATATAAGTAAATTTACTAAGTTATACAAGTTTATTGTGTAGAATAAAATTGATAAGACAATTCAGTGATACTTCAAAATTCGAATATCCAAGTAATTGAACAGGATTTGGCAGAGTTGACAGGGCAGGTGACACTTTGCAGTTGAGATACGTGGGTGCTGGTACTCAGTGATGTGACCCACAGCATCCACATCTGTGGTGGTTCCACCTTGGTCCATAATCAGAGACAGGAGGATGTGCCAATGAGGGCGGCAGCTATGCAGGCACAGACATTGGGAGTGCAGAAGACTGAGCCTCCGACAAGTACCAAGTTCTGATAGTCTATGTGGACAAGAGACTGAATTGAAAGGAAGATGAGCAACTTAACGACTGCACCATGGGATTAGTTGATGGGACTGCAAAGTTAAGGGATAATTGCTGTTCCCTGAAATCAAGAAGTTGAACCCCCAAAGGCTTTGTTTCCAGTCTGGCTTCAGTTTTCAGAAGCCTCCTTGGGACTAGAAATGAACTTGGAGCCAGAGGGGAAATATCCAGTTCTTCTGAGCCACATTAGCACCAAACAAAAACCGGAAGAACTGCGGATGCTGTGAATCGGGAACAAAGACAAAGTTGCTGGAAAAGCTCAGCAGGTCTGGCAGCATCAGAGAAGGAAAAAACAGAGTTAATGTTTCAGGTCTGGTGACCCTTCCTCAGAACAGTTAACTCTGTTTTTTCCTTCACAGATGCTGCCAGACCTGCTGAGCTTTTCCAGAAACTTTGTTTTTGTTAGCACCAAACAAGAGGCTCTACTGAGAGAGTATGAGAAGTAAGGACTAACTAATAATTATAACATTGGCATCTATGCAACAATATGAAAAAGTTATTCTGGACAAAAAGCAGGGAAATTCCAACTCTGTAAATAACCACCTCATCAGTCTAAACTCAATATCAGCAAAGTGTTGGAAGGTGTCATCAGTAGCACCATCAAGCAGCACTTGCTTAGAAATAACCTGCTCACTGACGCTCAGTTTGAGTTCTGCCAGGCCCTGACCTCATTCCAAGTTTGGTCCAAACGTGGACAAAAGAGTTACATCCAGGCCACATTTGACTAAATGTGGCATCAAGGAGCCCTTGCAAAACTGGAGTTAATGCAAATTTGGGAAAAAACCCTCTGTTGGTTGGAGTCATACCTAGCATGCAGTCATCTCAGCTCCAGGACATAGCTGCAGGATTTCCTCAGGGTAGTGTCCGAGGCCCAACCATTTTTTAGTTGCTTCACCAATGACCTTCCCTCCATTATAAGGTCAGAAGTGGGGATATTCACTGATGATAGCATAATATCCAGTACCATTTGCGACTGCTCAGAACTAAAGCAGTCCATGTCCAATACAATAAGAACCGGACAATATCAAAGCTTGGGCTGACAAATGGCAAGTAGCACATGTGCCACAAAAATCATGATCTCCAACAAAAGAAAATCAAACCATTGCCCTTGACATTCAATGGCATTATCTTCACTGAATCCCCTCATTATCAACATCCTGGGGGTTATCCTGGACCACAAACTGGACTAGTCATAAAAACACTGTGACAACAAAAGCATATCAGACTTTAGGAATATTGCAGGAAATAACTCACGAAAGCCTGTCCAGCATCTACAAGGCGCAAGTCAGAAGTGTGATGGAATAGTGAGATAACAAGGTGTGGAGCTGGATGAACACAGCAGGCCAATCAGCATCAGAGGAACAGGAAGGCTGATGTTTCAGAAATGAAGAAGGGTCTAGGCCCGAAACGTCAGCTTTCCTGCTCCTCTGATGCTGTTTGGCCTGCTGCGTTCATCCAGCTCTACACCTTGTTATATCAGATTCCCCAGCATCGGCAGTTCCTACTATCTCTGTGGTGGAGTAGTCTCCATTTGCCTGGATGGGTGCAGCCCCAACAACAATCAAGAAGCTTGAACAGCACAAAGCAGTTTGCTTCATTGGCACCACAGCCACAAACGTCCACTACCTGCACTATGGACACTTAGTAGCAGCTGTGTGTACTGTCTACAAGATGCACCGCAGAAATTCACTAAGATTGTGTTAGTTAATACCTTTTAACTCCATTACCTGGACAGGGGCAGCAGGTACATAGGAAAACCAGCACCTGCAAGTTCCCCTCCAAGCCTTGCTCCGTTTTGATTTAAAAATGTATTGCTGTTTCTTTAGTGTTGCTGGGTCAAAATGCAGGAACTTCTTCCTAACAGCATTGTGGGTCTCCTTATAGCACATGGACTGCAGTGGTTTAAGAAGGCAACTTACCACGATGCTCTGAAGGGCAATGAGGGACAGTCAGTAAATGCCGACCCAGCTAGTAATGCTTATGTCCCATGAGTGAATAAAATAATTAGAAAGAAGAATGATAAAGGTAATAATCTCTCAGGTACTGTCTGCCTGAACCTTGAGCAAATTTTTATTAAAGCCAGCAAGATTGGAGATTTGAATGCATGACTCAGAAATGATGTGAGAGAAAGGGTTTCTGAGCCATGGGATACTGCCACCAGTGCTGGGGAAAGAGAAATAGACTTCATATGCATCAAGCTGGCACATCGTCCCATGAATGAATGAACTACTACAACAATAATACCAGCTTATATTTATGTAGCAACTTTGCTCAAATTAAACCTTAGGCGCCTGTCTGAAAGAGGAAAGTGAAGTTGTGTAGGGACAGTGCTCTGAAGCTTGAGAATTAGACAACTGAAGTCAGGGTCAAACCGTAGAGGAGCAAAGTTATTGACTCACAAGAAACCAGAACGAGGGGAGCAGAGATGACTCAGATTGTGTCGGGCTAGAGGATACTACATACATAAGGGGATGTCAGGTCATAGAGAGATCTGAGACCAAGGATGATGTCATCAATGTGAATTTGGAAGCTTTTCGCAGGATTGAAAATTCCTTAAAGATTGTACACAGATTGACTTTTTTGCTGGCAGTAGTCTGAAATAATGGTAGAATCAATGGCTCATGAATGGAGTTTACAGCTGGGATCAAAAATAATAGCTTCAGTCTTCCCAATAGTTAACTGGAGGAAATTTCTTTTCATCCAGTTCTGGCTGTTGGGTATGCAATCTGATTATTTCATGGGAGTAAAGAATTTGAAAGAGATAGTGATGAGGTGGAGCTTAGATAATGCCTGTATAAAAAACTTACCTCGTGCAGCAGCAGCCTTCTTGTTTTCAGCGGCAGGTGTGTGGAGAGAACGCGAGCCAGGAAGGAACTCATATAACCGGGCATTGGCTAAACCCGAAACACTACATGCGCAGTGTCTCCCACCCATCCTCGTTCTCTAATGAAAAAAACAGACTGTGTGGAGGGTTGGTAAGGTAAGGCTTTTTTTTTATTCTTCTGGAAATCTAGAATAGAGGAAATGGAAGCCAGGACAGATGCATGCTCCTCTTGCAGGATGTGGGAGGTAAGGGTCACTGCTGGTGTCCCCTCTGACTTCGCCTGCGAGAAGTGCACCCAACTCCAGCTCCTCAAAAAATGCTGGAGCTGGATGAACTCTCGATCATTCGGGAGGCTGAGGGGGTGATAGAGAGGAGTTACAAGGAGGTGGGCACACCCAAGCTACAGGAAAAAGATAGCTGGGTGACTGTTAGGAAGGGGAAAGCGAATAGACAGACAGTGCAGGGATCCCCTGTGGTCGTTTCCCTCAATAATAAGTATACTGTTTTGGATATTGTTGAGGGGGACGACCTACCAGGGGAAGGCCACAGCAGACAGGTCTCTGGCACTGAACCTGGCCCTGCGGCACAGAAGGGACGGGGGGAGAATAGGAGAGCAAATGTAGTGGGGATTCAATAGTAAGAGGCACAGACAGGCGGTTCTGTGGACGTGAACGAGATGAAAGGATGGTATGTTGCCTCCCGGGTGCCAGGGTCTATGATGCCTCAGATCGTGTCTTCAAGATCCTTAAGGGGGAGGGTGAGCAACCAGCAGTCATGGTACACATTGGTACCAATGACATAGGTAGAAAAAGGACTGAGAATGTGAAAAACGAGTACAGGGATTTAGGTTGGAAGCTGAAGTCCAGGACAAACAGCGTAGTTATCTCTGGATTACTACCAGTGCCATGTGATAACGAGGTGAGAAACAGGGAGAGAGTGCAGCAAAACATGTGGTTACAGGGCTGGTGTAGGAGGGAGGGCTTCCATTATGTGTATAATTGGAGCACATTCTGGAGAAGGTGGGACCTATACAGTAAGGACGAGTTGCAGCCGAACCAGAAGGGCACAAATATCCCGGGAGGGAGGTTTGCTCGAGCTATACGGGATGGTTTAAACCAGATTGGCAGGGGGTGAGGAACCTGATTTGTAATTCAGAGGATGAGATTTTCAGCCTTCTGACAGACACAACAGGGAGTGAGGTTGTTAATAAAGAAATGCAGTCGATGGAACGTAATTGTGGACACAGAGGTGGTTTGAAGTGTGTACACTTCAATGCGAGAAGTATCAGAAATAAAGCGGGTGAACTTAGAGCATGGGTCAGTACTTGGAACTACGATGTTGTGGCCATTACAGAAACTTGGGTAACTCGGGGACAGGAATGGTTGTTGGAAGTTCTGGGATTTAGATGCTTTAAAAGAAATATGGAGGGTGGAAAAAGAGGCGGGGTATTGCTAGTCAGGGCTAGTATAGCAGCTACTGAAAGGCAGCTCGAGAATGATATGTCTACAGAGTCAGTTTGGGTTGAGGTCCGGAACAAGAAAGGAGCAGTCACTTTGTTGGGGGTTTTTTACAGACTCCCTAATAGTTGCAGAGAAGTGGAGGAGTGGATTGGGAGGCAGATACTGGAAAGGTGCAGAAGTCACAGGGTTGTAGTCATGGGTGACTTCAACTTTCCAAATATTGATGGAAACATTGTAGTTGTAATAGTTTAGATGGAGTGGATTTTGTCCAGTATGTTCAGGAAGGATTCCTGACACAGTATGTAGATAGACCAACACGAGGAGAGGCCACTTTGGATTTGGTGCTTGGCAATGAACCGGGCCAAGTGTTAGACCTGTTGGTAGGAGAGCATTTTGAAGGTAGCAATCACAACTCTGTTCCTTTTACAATAGTCATGGAAAAGGATAGGTACATAAAGCAGGGTAAGGTTTATAATTGGGGGGAAGGGTAATTACAATTCTGTTAGGCAAGAACTGGGTAACATAAAATGGGAACAGATGCTGTCAGGGAAGAGCACTATAGAAATGTGGAGATTGTTTAAGGAACGCATTCTGTGTGTGCTCGATATCTTTGTCCCAAGCAGGCAGGGAAAATACGGTCGAGTGAGGGAGCTTTGATTCTCAAGAGAGGTCGAATGACTGGTTAAGAGGGAGAAGGATGCTTATATAAGGTTTTGGAAACCAGGAACGGAAAAGGATCTAGAGGGATACAGGTTATCCAGGAAGGAGCTGAAGAAAGGGCTTAGGAGAGGTATAAGGGGGCATGAGAAAACCTTGGCAGATCGGATCATGGAAAACTCCAAGGCTTTTTACGTGTACGTGAGGAATAAGAGAATGACCAGAGAAAGGGTAGGGCCAATCAAGGATTGTAAAGGGAATTTGTACACGGGGCCTAAAGAGATGTGAGAGGTCCTTGATGAATACTTTTCTTCGGTATTCACAACTGAGAGGGATCTAGTTGTAGGGGAGGACAGTGTGAAACAGGCTGGTAGGCTAGAGGAGGTGGATGTTAGTAAGGAAGATGTACTAGGAATTTTGAGGAACTTGAATATAGATAAGACCCCCAGGCCTGATGGGATTTATCCAAGGATTCTATGGGAAGCAAGGGAAGAGATCGCAGGGCCTTTGGTGATGATCGTTTCAACTTCACTGTCCACGGATATAGTGCTGGAAGATTGGAGAGAGGCAAACGTCATTCCCTTGTTCAAAAAAGGGAATAGGGATAACCCCAGGAATTACAGGCCAGTTAGTCTTCCGTCAGTGGTGGGCAAATTATTGGAAAGGGCTCTGAGAGATAGGATTTATGGTGCCTTGGAAAGGCACAGTTTGATTTGTGATATTCATGAGAGCCATGAAGTTATGCTCCAGCTGTACAAAAGCCTGGTTCGGCCACATCTAGAGTATTGTGTCCAGTTCTGGTCGTCTCATTACAGGAAAGATGTGGAAGCACTGGAAAAGGTGCAGAGGAGATTCACCAGGATGTTGCCTGGAATGGAGGGAAGGTCTTATGAGGAAAGGTTGAGAGAGCTAGGGCTTTTCTCTTTAGAACGACGAAGGATGAGAGGTGACTTGATAGAGGTGTACAAAATGATCAGAGGTATAGATAGAGTAGACAGCCAGAGACTTTTTCCTAGGGTGGAGGTAGCTATTATGAGGGAGGCATAGTTTTAAAGTGAGTGGAGGTAGGTATAGGGGAGATATCAGCGGTAGGTTCTTTACTCAGAGAGTGGTCGGGCTGTGGAATGCATTGCCAGAGAGGGTAGTGGAGTCGGCCTCATTAGGGGCATTTAAGTGGCTATTAGATAGGTATATGGATGATAGTATAAGGTAGGGGTGGAGGTTAGATCGACCTTAGGTTTAGGGTAAAAGTTTGGCACAACATCGTGGGCCGAAGGGCCTGTACTGTGCTGTACTGTTCTATGTTTATAACAATGCATCAGCAAATAGGGTCAGAATACAGAAAACTGATAAAAAGACAAAACTAAAGCTCCTGATCTGAAAATGCACAGCATTTGTAACAAGACAACAATATCATTAATAATAGTAAATGATAGATTCTTGATACAATCCTGTGTAGTGTTAGTGGCTTTGTAGTTTTAACTTGCATTAATGGGATGTGGGCGAATATCCTGAACAATGCAATGTATTCTCAAGCATTTTGTTGCTGTCCTCTGAAGACTGATGCCATTTCACCTTTCAAACCTGACCTATACACTGATATACAGCAACTCCGCTGATGTGACAGCTGCAAACTGAGCCAACTTGCAAGAATCCAACAGTTGTGTCTAATCCACCATTACCTCGGGCACCTCTGTCTCTGCTTGTTCTTGTTGAATTCCTCCTTATCTCCAAGGTTCCTGTGGGTCAGAAGGGGAACTAAGAGAAATATGCTTGCTGCCACCGCAGACCATCATTCACAACTAAGTGCTCTTGAACAGAATGTATTGAAACAAAAGGGAAATACAAACTCCAAAATAACAGTAGCCATGAAAATCCATGCCTGGGTGTGCCTTGATGTATGTGCTGAGAAACACCTGCGATAATTTTCTTCTCCTGGCTGTGAAGAGCTCACTGAGACATTCACTAACCTGGGTGTAAATAATGGTGGGTACAATACTAGGAGCATATATATGCTGCTCAGCCACTGAAGAAATCATCCTTCTTGATTTTAGCAGCAGGAGAGGTGAAAGCATGAGCCAGGGGGCAGCTGGGAAGGTAAGATTTCTGTATAAAAAACTTGCCTTGTGAATAGTTGGAGCGAAGGCTGAGCAGGAGCAAACATGGTCAAGGGGTCTGCTGGGTAAGTGAATTATTATACTTCGGCAGTGGCTAAACCCGAAACACTGCACGTGTAGTGTCTCCCACCCATCCTCCTCCTCTAACCAAATAAAAGACTGTGTGAAGGTTCGGTAAGGTCAGCTTTTGTTTTCCCTTTCTCTTTATCTCTTTAAGCAATCTAGAGCAGAGAGGATGGAAGCTAGGGCAGCTGTATGCTTCTCTTGTAGGATGTGGGAGGTAAGGGCCACCACTAGTGTCCCTGCTGACTTCACCCGGGAGAAGTGCATCCAGCTCCAGCTCCTCACAGACTGTGTTAGGGAACTTGAGCTACAGCTAGGTGAACTCTGGATCATTTGGGAAGCTGAGGGGGTGATAGAGGGGAGTTATAGGGAGATAGTCACACCTCAGTTACAAGATAAAGGTAGCTGGATGACAGTAAGGAGAGGGAAAGGGAATAGGCAGAATAGGTAGAATAGAAAGGGAATCCCCTGTGGCCGTTCCCCTCAATAATAAGTATACCGCTTTGGATGCTGTTGGGGGGGGACGACCTACCAGAGGAAAGCCATAACGGCCAGGTCTCTGGCACTGAGCCTGGCTCTGTGGCTCAGAAGAGAATGGAGGAGAAAAGAAGAACTATAGTAATAGGGGATTCAATGCTTAGGGGAACAGACAGGAGACTCTGTGGTTGTGAACGAGACTCCCGAATGGTATGTTGCCTCCCGGGTACCAGGGTCAGGGATGTCTTTGATCGAATCTACAGGATTCTTAACGGGGAGGGTGAGCAGCCAGAGTCGTGGTACATATCGGTACCAATGACATAACTAGGAAAGGGATGAGGACCTGAAATTTGAATTTAGGGAATTAGGTTGGAAGCTAAAAGGCTGGATGAGCAGAGTAGTAATCTCAGGATTACTACTGGCGCCATGGGCTAGTGAGGTTAAGAATAGAGAGCGAGTGCAGCTGAACACGTGGCGACAGAGCTGGTGTGGGAGGGAGGACTTCAGGCTTGTGGATCATTGGGATACCTTCTGGGGAAGGTGGGACATGTACAAGAAGGACGGGTTGAACTGGAGGGGCACCACTATCCTGGGCGAGAGGTTTGCTAGAGCTCTTCGGGACTGTTCAAACTAGTTTGACAGGGGGATGGGAACCGGAGCTACAAATCAGAGGATGGGGTAGCTGGGTGTACGGGCAGATACAGCATGCAGAGGGTCTGTGAGGAAGGATAGGCAGTTGATAGGGCAAAGTTGCAGTCAGTGTGACGGGTTGAAGTGTGTCTATTTTAATGCAAGGAGTGTTGGGAATAAGGGTGGCGAACTTAGAGCATGGATCAGTACTTGGAGCTGCGGTGTTGTGGCCATTACAGAAACTTGGATATCACAGGGGCAGAAATGGTTGTTGGATGTTCTGGGGTTTAGATGTTTCAAAAGAAATAGGGAGGGAGGTAAAAGAAGTGGGGGAGTGGCATTGTTAGTCAGGGATGGTATCACAGCTGCAGAGAGGGAGGTTGTCGAGGTGGGTTTGTCTACTGAGTCAGTATGGGTGGAAGCCAGAAACAGGAAAGAAACAGTCACTTTATTGGGAGTTTTCTATAGGCCCTCCAATAGCAACAGAGACAGAGGAACAGATTGGGAGGCAGATTTTGGAAAGCTGCAGAAGTAATAGGTTTGTTGCCATGAGTGACTTCAACTTCCATAATATCGACTGGAACCTCCTATGTGCAAATAGTTTGGACGGAGCAGATTTTGTCAGGTGTATCCAGGAAGTATTTCTGACTCAATACGTAGATAGGCTGACTGGAGGGGAGGCCATATTGGTTTTAGTGCTAGGCAAGAACTGCAGAGTATAAATTGGGAACAGATATTCTCAGGAAAATGCACAACAGAAATGTGGAGGTTGTTTTGGGAACACTTGCTACGACTGCTGGATAGATTTGTCCCACTGAGGCAAGGAAGGGGTCGTAAAGTGAAGGAACTTTGGATGACAAGACATGTGGAACATCTAGTCAAGAGGAAGAAGGAAACTTACTTAAGTTTGAGGAAGCAAGGATCAGACAGGGCTCTAGAGGGTGACATGGTAGCCAGGAAGGAACTGAAGAATGGACTTAGGAGAGCTAGAAGGGGTATAAAAAATGTCTTGGTGGGTAGGATTAAGGAAAACCCCAAGGCGTTCTATACTTATGTGAGGAACAAGAGGATGGCCAGAGTGAGGGTAGGGCCGATCAGGGATAGTGGAGCGAACTTGTGTGCTAAGTCAGAGGAAGTAGGGGAAGTCCTTAATGAATATTTTGCTTCAGTATTCACCAGTGAGAGGGACCTTGTAATTTGTGAGGACAGTGTGAAACAGGATGATGAGCAAGGGTTTTCTCATTGGAGCGAGAAAGGATGAGTGGTGACTTGATAAAGGTGTACAAGATGATGAGAGGCTTAGATAGAATGGATAGCCAGAGACTTTTTCCCAGGGTGGAAATGACTATTACGAGGGGGCATAATCTTAAGGTGATTGGAGGAAGGAATAGGGGAGATGCCGGAGGTAGATTCTTTACACAGAGAGTGGTGGGTGTGTGGAATGCGCTGCCAGCAGTGGTAGTAGAGTCAGATACATTAGGGACATTTAAGCAACTCTTGGATAGGCACATGGAGGATAGTAAAATGTAAGGTATGCAGGGTAGTTGGATCTTAGAGTAGGATAATAGGTCGGCACAACATCGCGGGCCGAAGGGCTTGTACTGTGCTGTATTGTTCTATGTTCTATGTTCTAACTATCAGTGAAGATCACTGGTTCCAGGTGACATGTTACTGGGATTATTTTTAGAAACAATAATTTGGTACTTCCTTAGCTTCAAATTATTGTGCCATAGTTCTAGTAATTTTACTCTGCTGGCAAAATAAATTCAAACTTATTGTCAGTCCTAATCCCCAACTAGGTGTGATTTTAAATGATGAAAAGAGGTCAGTTAGCATTACCACCTGATTGGTCCTGAAATAAAATGCCCTTTTTCCCAAGAGTATTTAAGCTAAGCAAAGATATCTCAGAATAAAATATACTTACCAACTACATTATAGTAAGCACTTTTGTTAAACACTCTCAGTACATAGAATTCCCTATTTATTTATCCCTGAGACATTCAGGATCCCAAAGTATAAAGTCTGAGTCCACAGCTTTTATAATGATTACCAAACAATACGTTATTGTAATAGTAAATCTTGGCTAACATTAAAGCAATGATTCCAATCATTAAAATAGTTAATATATTTAGAAATAAATGCAGACTAATGAAATTTATCTAGAAATAAATCCAGAATGCCTCATCCTCTTACAACTAAATGCAAAATGTTTAAATCTGCCTAAAAATAAATGGAGGAGATTAAAAAGTACTTACAATTATAATTACATTCTAAACATAAATCAGAGCTTTTTTCCTTGTCTAAGTTGTGAGGAAATCTTATCCAAGACTCCCACTCTCTGCTCAGTCAGTGATGGCAAAGTCTGACTTGAAGCTTATCTAGAGGCCAAGTTTAAAGATAATCCCTCAGTTTGGGGATACTTCACCATTTGGGAATACTTAGAGTTTTGAGGATCAATCAGTGAGAGTGAGACTTTCAGCTTGTAGTCTCAAGGCCCTTGACTTAGGATAAGTAATCTCAACACCCTCTGCAAAGCTGTTTTTCACTTTGCTTTCTCTGTTCGAGGTAAAGATTCAAATTCTACATTGATTACATTAAATCCTTAACAACTATGGATCTTTTTTTTTGAAAGTTGTCCTTTTATTGGGGTCCAATTATAAATTTCATCCGCTGTGTTGAGGTGGTTCCCACAAGATGCCATTGGTGGGGAAGTATACTTTAATGGAAAAGCAGCAGGTCTGTTGACTGTTCAACGCATTGCATTCCCAATCCAGAAAGTTTTTGCCAGTGGACCCATGTCCTCATAAAAATATCGGTTGCACTCCAACAAGCCATCAGAAATTATGCTGCTGCAGGGATGCTTTGGAATAAATTCAGTAAAAACAAGCCTGACAAACAACAATGATTGTTTAGAAACAAGTCACGTTCACTTTTAACTGACAAGCTAGATGTGATTTTAGAAGTTTGTTTATTTTCACTAGTGGTCAGCAACTACGCGTTACACTGGAGAAAACCATTGAAAATTTATGAGATTGATACCTAAAGATCCACAATTTAGCTTTACCAAGAAGGTCAATTTGTGTTAGGAACCTGATCTTGCCTTTATACTTGCTTACCCTGGCCAGTAAAAAAACAAGACAGCATGCTTCCAGCCAACCTCTGAGGCAGCATTATCCTGCTCAAGTTTTGATGTTGACACAGACCGAATCCTTTAAAAAAATAATGTTTAATAGTTATTCTGAGAGTTATGGCATGAAACATTTCGAAATATTGACCAAGCAATCTTACTGGTTTTACTCACAGGAGAAATTTATATTGCTGTCATTATCTTTTCTATATGAATTCTAGAGATATTTCATGGGCTGTACTGTTAAATGTAGCCAATCAATTGTGGATATAAAATATTCTGACTTGATTCTGTTCGCAGCTACAACTTAGAAACTCTGCTCAGGCAGAGACTACGTTGTCAGTTCTAATCAATCAAAATTATTCCACGTTGGACATTAATGTACCATTCCTCTAGCTTTCCATGAGCAGGTAAAGAAGCTAAAGACTTTCATATATCCTGTTACTCAATTATCAGTGCAAAACTATTGATTTTTGAAATACTCCTGCTGTTAGTATTCTGTGTTCAGTTTGATGAGTAATCAGGTCAATACCAGGTAGCAAAACAGAGGCCTGGTTGAAAAATATCGTTATTATGCCCTGATGAATGGTAGAAAAGCTAATTATTTCCAATGGGTGAGGGGGGAGGTGGCATGGAGAAATGAGAGGGCTGATTGAGAGTGGGGTGTGGGAAATTAAGTGCAAGTTAGCCTTGATATAGCCTGCAGCGTATGCTTTACCCAGTAACAAGGATATTATAGCCAGGTCCATCAACATTTACAATCTGCAGCCGGTCAATAAGGAAACATTGAATCATTGAATCACAACCTTGAATAGCCTTTCAGCCCATTACGTCTGTGTTGATTCTCCAAAACAGCAACAAAATTAGTCCCACTCCACTTGCTTTTCCATGCAGAGAGCATAATGTGGCATGTAGGACATGAAAAAGACCTTTACAGCTTACATTTCAAAAGGTTCCCCCATGTCAAAATGTTCCAAGACACATTTGAGATGCTATGAATTATAACTTATTAAAAACTGGCTCAACTCAATGAAAATTGCAACGAACTAGGACATACCAATACCTGCAATGGAGTCAGCCAGGTTGGGAAGGCCAGGTGCAGGCTTGTGACTGAAACCAGCCTGAAGCCTTAAAGAGCACTCCTGAAATTTGGAAACCTCCAGAATTGAGCTGAAATCCTGGAATCGAAACCTACCCACCGGTTTTAAAGTTGCAGCAAAAATCTAGGCCTGTGTTTTGAGCCTTTTTATCGATTGTATTATAAACGTATCTGTCATTTACACCATTCTTTGCCTCATCTATCTATCTCTTGTATCATCTAGCAAGCTTCAGCTTTTGAATTTTTACCTTTTCTCAAGTGGAGCAGTATCTTCACCATAGTGGAACCATCTCCTTTCTAAAGGCAGTGCATTGTTGAGGGTTCTGTTGTAGAGTTGCCTACTAAGCTCTGATTCTAATTTACCCAGAATAGATCCATTCTCAACCCCTAAATTGGCCTTCCTCCAATTAGGTATTTTTCATCTAGTTTGGTTCTTTTTCCACACCTATTCTAAACCTAATGACACTGTGATCACTGTTCCTTAAATGTTCCCAAACTGACACTTCACCTACCTCAGTCTCCAGAACCAGAGCTAGCAATGCCTCTGTCCTTATTGGGCCTGTAATGTACTTGTGCAGAAAATTTTCCTTAATGTACTTCAAAAACTTTTACCCTTTCCACCTTTGCATTGCCTTGTTCCAATCTACATTAAGCTGATGTCTCCCAGTATTACAATTCCATAGTTCTTGCTGCCATCCACAATTTTTCTGTAAAATTGCTCTTTTTTCTTATAAATTTGTAGTTTATAAAATTCATTCAGTAATGGAATGCACCCGTATTGTTTCTTATCTACAACCAAATGGATTCTGTTCTTGTCATTTCCAGGACATCTTCTATTTTCAATACTTAATATTCTCCTGCATCAATATGGCCATCCTTTTTCCTTTCTTTTCTTCCCTATCTTTCCTGAACACCTTGTATCCAGGAATACTTAGTAAGTAGGTCTGCCCTTTTTTGAGTTAGGTCTCTGTTTCTGCCAAGACATCATTTTTCCATGTGGCTATCTGTGCCTGCAGCTCACCAGCCTTATTTACTGTGCTTTGCGCATTTTCATGCATGCACTGTAAACCTGAATTAGATCTTATTGTATTCCATCTTAGACTGATTCAACACAATTCTTTACTACTTCCAACTTTACCACTATCTGTCTCTTCCAATCTTTCATATACCTTGTTCTTTTTTAATGGTTCCCATTTCCCTGCAAATTAGTTTCAACCTTTTCCCACAGGGCTAACTGTTAATATGGATAGTCAAAATAAATATTTAGTATGTAACCAGATGCAAAGAAACAGCTTCGAAACAGTGACAGTTAAGTAGTGAGTGTATGTACAAGTAATAGCACGGAAGCAAGTTAATTTACTTCTGAGGCATGTCAAACCGGCTGGCTTAGAGTTTCAAACTTGGAGTTTCCACATTTTTCTATAATATTGTGTTGAAACTCTTCCATTTTGCCCTTGTTCTGATTCTCTGATTAAACTTTGAGCTACTGCTGGAAGAACTTGATTGTTTACATATAGATGGTGTGATATATATGTATGTAATTCACCACCGATATGTTTAATATCATTTCATTTCAGTTTAGATTTTTTGAATTTTCAATTAGTGACATATGAGTCTTTCCGTGTGTCTGAAGAATGTAATGATTAGCTTATTATCTGCAACCATAGTTAGTTTTAAGCTTCAAGCCAGCTTGAGGGAGTTAAGTTCAAGGTTTATGCTGTTTTGCGTAAATTGAGAATGGTTTACAGTGGAACCAGATAATCAAGCTCTAGCTTCGAGGGTATGAAGTTTTTTTAAGCTTAAGGGAAATACACACATCTTGGGGAAAAAAGGGTTTTTAAAAGTATTTTTTCATTTTCATTTCAAGGGGGAGGTGATGGCTGAAAAGTGTTATTGCTGGTCTGTTAATCCATAGACCTAGATAATGTTCTGGTTTCGCATCCCGCCATGGCAGATGGTTGAATTTGAATTCCAGAAATCTGGAACTAAGAGTCTAACAATGGTCATGAATTCATTGTCAATTGCTGGAAAAATCCATTTGGTTCACTCATGTCCTTTAGGGAAGGAAACTGCCATCCCTGCCTGGTCTGGATTACATGTGACTCTGGCCCCACAGCTATGTGGTTGACTCTTAACTGCCCTCTGAGCAATTAGGGGTGGGCAATAAATGCCAGAGGTGCCCTCATGCTGTGAATAAATAAAAAGAATGTTGGGGAAGATCTGCAGAGGTCCTTGTAAGAAGATGGATGTATAAAAAAGTGTTCATGAGTAAAGGGAGAGTAACAGATAGGATAAAATAATAGATTTCTTTAGTGATAGTCTCAGATCAGAAGTGTTTGGCTAAAACCTTGAAGAGGTTATTTCAAAGCTGAGAACCTTTAACCTCAGGTATATGATATTCCAGGAAGAGGTTATCTGATTTTTCCGATGAGGAGTTAAAGCTACAGCTAAATGAAACCTATTAATGTGTTAGAGAAAGAGGGTTTGTTTTTGGGTGTGAGTACTGTACAAGGGATGCCTTTGGGTACTGTATAGTGTGTTCTTGGCATCTGTAAAGGAGATTTTTGTTGAATTAGTGGGAACATGTTATTGCAATTTCAAAACCCTTTAAGTTTGCATTATAAGTGGTTCATTCCAATCTATGTACATTTCTGTTACGGAATAAACTTCTGTTTTATTTTTAAAACCAACTCAGCAGTATTGTGCGCTTGCATTTCAGTGAGAGGCCACCTCATTAAAACCAAAACCAACAAAATATGATCTATCAAGCCAGGTTTCAGTCTGGGATCAGACTTGTCTGGTGGTAACATCAACTGGGATCATAATAGCAGATGTATGTAAATTGTTTCATAATGGTGTAATTGTATTATACTTCTGACTCCTTATCTTTTCTGTCTATTTTGCACAGCTCTTATCTGTAATACCTATTTTCAGGAAGGCCCGACAACTGAACTGCCACCCAACATTGTAAGCGGACAGTAGCAAGTTTTCCTCGAGATGTAAAAACCAAGAGCACAAACCCTGACTGCCAACAGCTGCTGACCAATCAGAGGTAGGCAGCTGTGTGTTTCTCAGTAGTGCCAAGGGGAAGGTAGTGGCTGCTGATGATAATGCATCCTAGTAAAGGCTCAGGATCACCAAGGACTCCAGGCCACAGGTAAATGATGGCAGATGGAGGGCGACCGTGTGCAGTGTTGCAGTTTATTCTAAAATAAATGATCTGTTGGAATAGAGATACAACAAATGCTGGGTGTTGCCTAGGCATCAATCCAAGATGAGTGGACTGCTGAGATATCAGTTGAAAGACCATGGGAGATACGTCTCCCCTGGGGAATTCAGTCTGGATGCCTAAACAACTTTGACAACATTGGTCCCCTTTACGTTTACGTCAACAGAGTAGTGAGAATTCTGTGCTACTTCATGGTTCTGCGTCTGAGGCAATGCGACGGCTGATAAAATGACAAATACCTGTCCCATTTCCATGATGGCTGCCTGAGCTGAAGGTGATGTATGATAGGCCCTCACAACTTTTAAAAGGAGAACCATCCTGTTACCCAGGACAATCTGCTAAGTGAGTGTGGCAGAGATTGTTACTGGTTGGAGCCCAATGTGTATGGCAGGATTTAATGGATAACCAATGGTCATCATAGCATGTTTGATCTGACTACTCATAAAATGTACTTGAAATTAGTACTTTCATAAATCATATTTAATTGGAGGAATTAAGTAAAGTTTGTGTTTAAGTTTGTGTCTCCATCAGTGATGCTCACCACTGAGTACATCAGGTATATAGCAGTTAAATAAATACTTGAGTCAAACTGCTTCAGTATGAAATGAATGAATACCATCTTTCTGGCAAATTGGTTTATAATTTTTGAAGAACATAAAAAACATTTGTTCCAAGTAGTTATGAAATCTATGATCATCCACCTATGAATATGCACTGTGCTCCTGCACATGTTCTGAGCTATTACTCCCTCATTGAACTTTCAGTATGTTGTCCCACTCAATTCCAAGGCTAATCCTGACCTTAGCAGAGGCTGTTAGAGACAAGGTGAATCAATACTTGCAAGTATAGAGGTTGTTATCTACAAAAAACTTTAGACAGCTTTGCTTTCTATAGTTGCATTATTAAGTATTGAGGGATTGATTTATTCTTTACAAAAAACAAAGGTAATACATTTTATAGTTTCATAGACAGTAGATTTAATTAAAAAAAATAGATGAGTGGAAATTGACTGTAGCATGCATTATATGGTCCAGTGTGTGGTTCTAATCAGACCACTTAATAAAGGCAGAGAAAGCCGATTTGGAGAATCATTCAGAATGGGTCATCTGTGCAAATGCCACATGCAAGTCAACCTTTTGTCTTTAGATCTACTTTGCTTATGTTTAGAGATTCTCACTGATCTGAATGGATAGTTTTAAATATACTGAATGTGTCTGGGAGTTGGGCTGGGGGTGGGCGAATTAGGGAGGGGGATAACAGATAGCACTTTATTCTCTGCTAGCAGAGCATACTCATCACTTATATTTGAAATAATTTTGTCTTTGTGTACAGACAAATAAATATCCTACACTAGATACCAACTGCTTGATAAGACAAATGGATTTAGATGAGTCACCTGCAAAGACATTATTATAGACAGTGGGATGGAAGGATGTGAAATTTTATATTCTAGTCAGAAACCTAATATAGAATTTATTTCAGACTAACTTAAACATTGTACTGGAATTAAAATATTATTCCAGAAATACTTCTTATGTTCTTATTGGAGAACATGAAGAATATGCATTTAAGAAAGATGAAGACGACATGACTTGGCTGACCTTCATTGTTTTTATCTGAATGCAGCTAATAATTTCCTCTTTTATGAACAGCTCAACATTTCAAAATCAAATTGTGAGTAAAATGTACATTTTAACTCGAAGTATGCTAACATTTTTTCACCATATATAGTCAGTTTCTCTTTTGGATTTTCTGTCAGTCTTTTCGTTTAAACTATGTTTTTGTGTTCTTCCAAGCCACATTAATCCTTTCATCAAGTAGGTGTACATGCCTGAGGCCTGTTTTTTGGTGCAGGTTTCTTTTACAGTATATTCCCTCATATTTGTTACTGCTGAGCTAACATTCACCGTTGCACACTTACATTGGTGTCCCAAGAACATGTCATGCATTCTTGACTCCCACATGATTTTATCAAATGATATATGAGGTTTTAATTATCTCTCCACCTTATGGTCCTGATGCCTCGGGTAATGGCGTGATCACCAATTTAGTTTTTCTTAAAAAGAAAGACAAGGACACAAACACCAAGAGAAAGCTATCAGTTTGGTACTCTCATCTGAACTTCATTTTCACTAAAATGCATTTTAGCTTTGATTGCCATTTCAACCCATTATTCTAATTTTTTTGTCTTCTGCCACCAGTTAATTACTTCACCCTTAATTACTTTATCTCATCCAATTTTGCAATTTAACTATTCTTATTATATCTAATTCCAGAGATCTGTAGAGATTTGTAGCCCATGGAATATAAACTTGTAATATTTTAAAACAGAAATCAAACATTTCTGAGATAACGCGGTGTAGAGCTGGATGAACACTGCAGGCCAAGCAGCATCAGAGAAGCAGGAAGGCTGACGTTTCGGGCCTAGACCCTTCTTCTCCCAGTCAAACATTTCTGTTTGATTCAAGCACGACATACTTTCTTTGTTCTCTCGCTAAGGTGATCCACATTTTTTAAAGTTATTTGATGACTCATTTAAGATATTTGATATATCGCTATATATAATTTATCCAAATTCAATATTCTGTTTACTCCCTGAAAATTACTAACTATTTTTGCGCATTGAAACCACTGAGACTACATGCATGTACTTTATCTATCCAAGAAACGCTTTAAATTTTCAGGTACCAAGGCATGTTAGTCTTAATATAGAATTTGTCTATATTGTGCTTTAGTGTACCCAGGCTCAGTGGTTTTGAGATTCCTGACACTCACTACAATTAATATTTCCACAGTACTTCCCCAACAATGAAATGTGCTGTTGATGAATGTTCTGAAGAAGGGTCCCAACCCGAAACGTCAACTTTCCTGCTCCTCTGATGCAGCCTGTTCTGCTGTGTTCCTCCAGCTCCACACCGCATTGTCTCTGACTCCAGCATCTGCAGTTCTTGCTATCTCCGTTGATGGATGGCTTGATGGGTTGAGGGTGGCTCATCCATCACTGTGTTGCTACGTTGAAATTCATAGAATAGAATCCCTACGGTGTGGAAACACACCCTTCGGCCCAACAAGTCCACACCGAAACTCAGAGCATCCTACCCAGACCCATCCCCCTATAACCCACCTAATCTGCACCTCCCTGAACACTACGGGCAATTTAGCATGGCCAATCAACTAAATCTGCACATTTTTGGACTGTGGGAAGAAACCGGAGCACCCGGAGGAAACCCACGCAGACACAGGGAGAACGTGCAAACTCCACACAGACAGTCGCCCGAGGCTGGAATCGAACCCGGGTCCCTGGCACTGAGGCAGTAGTGCTAACCACTGTGCCACTGTAAATGGGTTCAGCTTTCATTGTCTCCAATTTCAAAAAAAACTAACAACCTCCATCCATCCTAGATCAAGCAGAATGGGTTAATTAGTATTAATCTAGTATGGATTCAAAAAAGGGGGTGAGGCATAAACTCCTGCATGTAATTACATTATCTATCTTTCCTTTCCCTTGAAGGAAGGGATAGCCTACTCTTTTGTTAATTTAGCCTTTCCTAAACTCCTCGCCCACAGAGTATTTTCAACATTCCAATGTCCCTATCACTTGAATATTAACAATGAGTCAAACTTATCATCCAGAATTAAAGATTCACTCGTGTTAAAATAGTATTTGGAAGTTCATTCTGGCCAGAAGATCAAATTCCAAATATGGTAATTTCTGGAATTAAAATTTAGCCAAGTCCAAATGTGGGATAAAGATAAAGCTTTACAAAGCTTTATGAACAAAATTTTTGAATCAACATTTTGCAGATTTTTGCTTTACACAACCGCTGATGGTTTCTTAAAAGGACATTACATTAACCATACATGTCTCCCACTGATACGGGCACACAACACACTTTCAAATCACCAGACATTCCAAAAATGCAAACTAAACACAACGTATCACCAGATCTTGAGCTCCAAGGAACAAAAACACACAAATGATACAAAATGACACTTAGCGACCCACAAACAAAGGTGCATTCAAAACAAATCATAAAGAATTAACACTTCTACAAGGTTCAGTGCACTTGCACTCCACAGAAACCTGGTCTTCAGTTCTCTCTTTTCCCAGTTATAACCATCCCCAATCCTTTTGGCGGTCCTAATTATGCTAATATATCAGCTTACTAGCAATATGAATATTCTCTGTCTCTCTCAGTCTGCTTCATTGACACCACATTTGATTCAAAAGACAACGAAGAAGAGATAAAAGGTACTGCAGATGCTGGAGAATCCGAGATAACAAGGTGTGGGGCTGGATGAACACAGCAGGTCAAGCAGCATCATAGGAGCAGGAAAGCTTGACGTTTCGGGCCTAGACCCTTCATCAGAAATGGGGGAGGGGAAGAGGGTTCTGAAATAAATAGGGAGAGAGGGGGAGGCGGATAGAGGATGGATAGAGGAGAAGATAGGTGGAGAGGAGGCAGACAAGTCAAAGAGGCGGGGATGGAGCCAGTAAAGGTGAGTGTAGGTGGTGGGGGTAGGGAGGAGATAGGTCAGTCCAGGGAGGATGGACAGGTCAAGGGGGCGGGATGAGGTTAGTTGATAGGAGGTGGGGGTGGGGCTTGAGGTGGGAGGAGGGGATAGGTGAGAGGAAGGACAGGTTAGGGAGGTGGAGATGAGCTGGGCTGGTTTTGGGATGCAGTTGGGGGAGGGGAGATTTTGAAGCTTGTGAAATCCGCGTTGATGCCATTGGGCTGCAGGGTTCCCAGGCTGAATATGATTTGCTGTTCCTGCAGCCTTCGGGTGACATCACTGTGGCATTGCAGGAGGCCCAGGATGGACATGTCGTCTGAGGAATGGGAGGGGGAGTTGAAATGGTTCGCGACTGGGAGGTGCAGTTGTTTGTTGCGAACCGAGCGCAGGTGTTCTGCAAATCGGTCCCCAAGCCTCCGCTTGGTTTCCCCGATGTAGAGGAAGCCACAACGGGTACAGCAGATGCAGTATACTACATTGGCAGATGTGCAGGTGAACCTCTGCCTGATGTGGAAAGTCTTCTTGGGGCCTGGGATTGGGGTGAGGGAGGAGGTGTGGGGGCAGGTGTAACACTTCCTGCGGTTGCAGGGAAAAGTGCCGGGTGTGGTGGGGCTGGAGGGGAGTGTGGAGCGGACAAGGGAGTCGCGGAGGGAGTGGTCCCTCCGGAAAGCAGATAAGTGTGGGGAGGGAAAAGTGTCTTTGGTGGTTGGGTCAGATTGCAGATGGCGGAAGTGACAACGAAGAAGATCTATTTTGAAATGCCTGGGATGCAATCAGGTTTTAGCATGATTGTACAATGAAGACAAGGTTTGGCTTGTTCACTTGTAGTTAGCCAACATACACAGAGCAACATGTGGTACTAGATGTACTGAGAACTTTATAAAAAAGTCTGAATTACATGAATTGAGTCAAAATTCATCTACTTAATGTAATAATTCATGAATTGTGGAATCAAAGTATGAATAGTCACACAACCCCTGAGCAACGTTCCTGCTCCTCTGATGCTGCCTGGTCTGCTACGTTCCTTCAGCTCCACACTGTGTTGTCTCAAAGTATGAAATCATGTTTTCCTCTGTAATTGTACAACTTCTTATTTTCAATCATAATTTCACATAATTTATTTCCTTTGGCTTATCTGTCACAAGCTGAATTAATCTTTCACTTGTGTTAAAGCATTCTAACACATTTTATGGGCTGAACAAAAGGCTCCAGCTGAATTGTCTGTGTCTATATGCTCTTCATAATGGAAATTCAGAGGCTGCCAAGCTGAGGGAATGTAATTAGAGCAAAATTCAGTGTCATTCACTCTTCATTCTTCCAATTGCTAGCCAGCGACAAACAAAATACACTGGAATACTATCAGGAATCAGGACTATTTAGAAATCCAGACGGCAAATGGAATGGCTGCATGAAAGTAATATATCTATTATTTATTTCTTGTTGGACCATTATCGAGGAGTTACTTCAAACAGGACAATATTATATTTCTGGCTCCTAACAAACAATATCTGCCTCAAATTATACATGTTCTTTAGATGCAAAGCATAAACATATTCATTTCTCAGTCACTAAGGTAGATCCTCCACTACTGCTGATGTTATTTCTTCATCAACAAGTCAACAACAATTGATATTATTTTATTAATAAAGTAACAATTTCACTGTCCTTTTAAAATCATTTCAAGTCATGTTTACAAAAGCAAATTCCAGAAATAACACGGCACATTATCATTTCCTTTTTGCAATGTAATAACATAGAGAGATATAATACAATAAAAAACTACATTGTCTCACTTTTGAAATCAACTGCATTTCAAAATTGGCAATTCCACACTGGTTGCACTTTTTCAGTGAAATCAATACATGAGCAAGTTTCATCTAGTGCTTCATCAGAATGTAATGCATTTGGCGAAGAAAGCTGCAATGAGCCAATCTAGGGTGGGATGGAAATAATAAAAAAAACTGGAAAAAGTGTTACACCTTTTCTATAATAGAGCCATTAAAATATAATGCCATCACTCAAGCTCCTCAATGAGTTTGGTTTTATTTCTATATCTGTTGCTTCACTTGCAGATTTTCATTATTATTTGTTTTTATTTCTCCCTCTCTTATTTTGAGCTTTATGCTAGGACTGGAGCTACACCATTTGAGATGCTGATTCAGTGTGATGCCTAGGCTACAATCTTTTACTAACTTTTGTCATTCCTGTCTAACCAGAGTTACATGCAGCCATTCGCATACCGATCCTGATTTTGGCTGTGTGTCTCTACTCTGTTCATTTGTTTTGCTTTACCTTTATTTCTCTTTACCTCCCTTATATTTCTGTTCTGGTCAACTATCTTAAAATCCCTTTTCTTGGTCTCTGTGCAATATTGTCCAATTATGTTTTGTAAAACACCGTGGAATGTATTCCTACTTTACAGGATCTATATAAATGCTACTTGTTCTTGCTGCTAATAGGGTTTGTACAGTTAATTGGATGAGGCCTGTAAGTGGGCAAAGAAATGATCATGATGCACAATTCACCTATACTTGACCACAGCATTGCAGGTAACATTTTTAAATTCATGCTTTTTTTTTTATTTAAATGATTACTACTTGAAGTCATATTGTTGATTAGCTGTGTGGATCAGCAGAGGTCCCACGGTGTGGGTGTCTAAGTGGTCTTCACTTCTTAAACAACATAATGAATAATGTGCGATTCCTGAACATGCTCAGTGCTATGAGACGTTGAGCAATGATTGAACATATGAGAAAGTGAACACAAAAGTCTCCAACCAATGGACTGAAGGCCTCAGTGGAAAGGATGGAATAAAAGAGAAATCTCTTGTATCGGTGTGATGTAGGGGAGCAGCCAGATCGATGTTTAGGAGGTAGTGGGAAGATATGTTAGTGGATACCAATGTGAGGAAAGTTGCTCCATCAAACTTTAACGCCACGTAAGGAAAGGTTCAGTGACCTCATCCAATTTGTCAAAGTCAATGCCACATCCTACTGACAGCACCAGTAGCTTCATCCACGGTGCAATTTATTCCATCCCCGTCACTCACCTATCTGCAAGCTTTATCAATCAGCATATTTCACTTCACTGTCACACAGTTTGGACTAACCCTCAGGTTGGAAACATTAGCAAGTATTTAAATATGGCAGCCACATCACACAAGCATATTGCAGGATGCTTACTTGCTTGAGAATGTGGCAAATAAAGAGGAGATGAAAACAAAGAAAGACAAACATACCTATATGCTTTACTGTCATGGAGGAGCTTGTTCTAGCCACCACTGGAAAGGATATCACTGAGGCCATAGCTACCAGCATGTTTGAAGTAACTGATGATCGAGGACTCATGTATTTAACCCTCTCACACCTCCTCAGCCCTCAATCGCTTCTGCATGTGAAACTGTGAAATTTATAAACACATGTTCTCCTATTGCACCAATCTAATTTCTGTCTGGAAACTACCCAGGGATTAGTACGGAGAAGAAGGAGATAGCAAAGATAAGAAGACACCGTCCAATCTCACAACCACAATGTTCCATTGGTACAACATATATTTTAGCAGTAAGGACAGCAAAGGAATCTCTGCATGATGAGACACCAGCAACAATAGTGTAGAATTCAGGACAAGGGCAAAGTAACATATGGGTTATGCTGCAAAGGGGCCAGGCAATGCCTTCACTGGGCCAGGCTGAAGAATGGCTGATGGCTGTATATGCACACACAAACACCTGAATACTTGGTGAACTGGAAAGCCGATTAAGAATTCATTAAGGAGCTGGTAGGAGTCCAGGACAATGTGCAGAGCTTGGAACCCATACCTTCAAACATGTGTTTTGATGTGCATGTGCACTTAAGAGGTCAAAGCTTAAGTTGGTGTCAATCACTATCCACTGTGGCAGAGGATGTGATGCCTAATCTCCTGATTTTGTCAACACAATACACCAGTAGTCCTACAGGTTAGATGTGTTAATGCTGGCCTCCTTACAGTCAGCTTGTAGTTGTGTATTTAAATAAGAAAATAAACTATGTTATTGTTTCACCAATGCTTGGTGCTTTGATAGATATATTCGCAAGAACCAGATAAATTCCACTTGATGGCAATAGTTGGTGTTGATGATGTGACAGAAAAATATTCAAGCTTCAACCCTTTCACATATAACAGCATAATTGGTGTTGAAATGAAAAGAAATTGTCAAATACTGACAGGTTGAAGAGGGCTACTGATACTGCATATCAGTAGGAACCTTACATGTAGTACATTTGTTCTGCAGCATTGCACATCATTCCAGGCAACGGACAGCTGATCCTGAAAATTTTGGAGAAGAGCTTCACTTGTCTAAGTTTACCTGCTGTGAAGCTTGGGTAGGAGCAGACACATAATAGTCAAGAGGTCCAACACTAAGGACTACTCAAAAACAGGAGAATCCATTGCTGCTAGTGCAGGCCATTTCCCTCAGCAAGTCATGAAGTAGGATGAACAAGTTAGACTGGGCTTAGAAATGGCAGCTTCCAGCAGGTCCTAACAGCTTGAAGGAGTTGTAAAATTTCCTATTCAATTTTTTCCATCAACCTGCTGTCCACTTTCATGCCAGCATCCTAGCTTAATTTCTGGAGCTTCTCTAAAGCTCAAGAATTTATTAACTTTTTAACAGCATTACCAATACGTTGTAGTCAGTTATGAGTTTTGGCAGTTTTGTTTTCAATTCATTCATTGCATGAGGGCCTGCGTACATTTCTCACCCCTAGTTCCCCTTGAGATGTTGTTGTGAGCTCCTTTCAGAACCACAGTAGTCCAATTGGTCTAGGTACCCCACAATGCCCTTAGGGAGGGAATTCTGGAATTTTGATTCAGGGACAGTGAGGGAATGGTGATACAACTCCAAGTTAGGATGGTGAGTAGCTTGCAGAGGAACTTGCTGGTAGTGGTATTCCCATGTATCTGCTGCCCTTGTTTTTCTGGATGGAAGTGGTCATGGATTTGGAAGGTGCAGAAAGAGCATCGGTGAAATTCTGCAGTGCATCTTGCAGATAGTACATACTGCTGCTACTGAGCATCAATGGTGGAGGGAGTGGAAGTTTGTGAATGTGATGCAATCAAACGGGCTGTCTAGGTCCTGGATGGTGTCAAGCTTCTTCAGTGTTGTTGGAACTGTATCCATCCAGGCAAGTGGGGAGTATTCCTTCAGAGTCCTGACTTGTGCCGTGTCAGTGGTAGATAAGCTTTGGGTAGCCAGGAGGGAGTTACTTGCTGCAGGATCTGCTCTTGTAGTCACGGTATTTAAATGGCTGGCTAAATTCAGCTTCATGATTTAATTTATAACTTATGTTGGGATGTGTTTTTCCAATAATGACTTTTCACTTTGTGTCATTGTTTTCTTTCTAACATGACAGTCTATTGTAGAAAAAAAGGGAAGCAATCTGGGACTGTTGGTGGGAACGGTGTTAAGGTTAAGTTTATTGATTTTGCTCATAAATTATTTGATCAGGCAGTGCTCAGGAACAAGGTCTTGTTTACATGATATCCTCTATTCTC
Organism: Ginglymostoma cirratum; assembly: GCA_024137785.1. NCBI lineage: Eukaryota > Metazoa > Chordata > Chondrichthyes > Orectolobiformes > Ginglymostomatidae > Ginglymostoma > Ginglymostoma cirratum. Next base: position 17,729,491 of record JAHRHZ010000050.1, read on the forward strand.
TTCCAAATCCTCCCTTTCTTTTCCTAATCCTCCACTTCCTGTTGTCTATGTTTCTCCTCAGCTTTCCATCTGACTGATAGTTGCCTGGGTTGTTCCCTCATAATGTTGGGGTTGTGCAACAGACAGCATACCATGAAGAATCCAGGTGAGTTGAGTTATTTATTTTCAAGAAATGTACTGTTAAAAGTGTTTGGTCGCCACAACCTGGCATCATTTTGAGTTGCAAAAGAATAAAAAGAAATTACATATCCTCTGTACAAGGTGTCTTCAAACACTGCTCCAGGGCTTCTGCAAGGTCTCTGCAAAGTGTCCTGGGCCTCAAGGAGTCCCCACTCTGGGTATACCAGTGACAGCCCCGCTAAGAGTCCAAGCTCTGGGTCTCCCACGGCCAGGAGTCCAACTCTGGGCATGGCCACCACTGCAGCCAACAACCATCCCTCACTGCTCCAGCTTCCCCATGATGTCAGAAGATGAAGAAAAGAAATAAAGAGAAAAAAAGAGGCCAAAAAAGGAAGGAGAGAGAGAGAGAGAGAGAAAGAGAGAAGGAAGTGGCCGACCTGGAGCAGATGGGCTCAGGAACCTGAACACTACCCACTGTACTTGCACTGTCATGTTCCCTTAGCTTCCCCTATTGCTCTAGGTGGACCTTGAGTATGAAAGGGTTCCTGTAGAGTTGATCCCATCAGTTGAAGTTGTATTTGAAAATACAAGTGGTGTCCCAGTGGGAAACTGAGCAGTAGGCCAGTATGTGGAGTGATTGTGGAGTAGGTAGAAGTGAGGTCAAGCATGTCTAATAGGAAGAACAGGTAGGGCCAGGTTAATGAAAGTTTAGTCAAAAATAAAATAGAAGCCTATGTAAGATTTAGGAAATTGAAATCAGACAAGACTCTTGAAGAATATAAAGGAAGAAGGAAAGAATTTAAACAAAATCCCAAGGCATTTAACACATATATTAGGAGCAAGTGGCAGCTATGGAAAGGGTAGGTTCACTAATAGTCAAAGGATGGAATGTATACATGGAGCCAGAGGACTTGTGTGAGGTCCTTCATGAGTATTTTGCATTGGTATGTGCCAAGGAGAAGGACATGGATGATGGTATCATTAGGGAAAGATACGTTGGTATTCTAGGGCATATTGATATTAAGAAGGAAGAGATTTTGGGTGTCTTCGAAAACATTAAGGTAGATAAGTCCCCAGTATGTGGTGGGGTATAGGGTAGGATATAGAGTCATGGAGTAATACAGCATGGAAACAGGCCCTTCATCCCAAACAGGTCCATGCTGACCCATGGTGTCCGCTCAGTCAGTTTCAATTGCCTGCATTTGGTCCATTATCCCTCTAAACCGTTCCCATCCATGTACCTATTCAAATGTTTTAAAATGTTGCTGTTGTATCTGCCTCATCTACTTTCTCTGGCAGCTCATTCCATATATACACCACTCCCAGCGTGACAAGTTGCCCCTCAGGTCCTTCTTAAATCTTCCCCCTGTCACCTTAAACCTATGCCCTCTAGTTTTTGATTCCCCATCCCTGGGAAAAAGGCTATATGCATTTGTCCTATCTACGTTCCTCGTGATTTTATACACCTCAATAAGGTCACCTCTAATTCTCCTGTGTTCCGAGGAATAAAATTCTATCTTGGCCAACCTTTCCTTATAACTCTGGCCTACCAGTCCTGGCAACATCCTCGTAAATCTTCTCTGTGCATTTTCCAGTTTAGCTATGTCTTTCCTATAATGGGGTGAACAAAACTGTACACAATACTCCACATACAGCCTCACTGACTTATATAACTGTCACACGATATGCTAACTCCTATACTCAATGCCTCGATCGATGAAGGCCAGCATGATAAATGCCCCTTCACTACCCTGTCCACCTGTGAAGCTGCTTTTAACGAACTATGTATTTGTACTCCTAGGTCCCTCTGTTCCACAACACTCCTCGGGACCATACCATTTAGTATAAGTCTTACCTTGGTTTGACTTTCCAAAGTGCAACACCTCACATTTACCTGTATTGAATTGCAATTGCCAGTCCTCAGCCCACTTCCTGATCTGATCAAGATCTCTCTGTAATTTTTGATGATGTGGAGGTGCCAATATTGGACTGGGGTGGACAAGGTCAAAAAGCAAGCGGCCCTGGGTTATAGTCCAACAGGTTTAGTTGAAATCACAAACTATCAGAGTTTTGCTCCTTCTTCAGGTGATAGTGAGAGAGGTGGCATCAGACACAGATTTTATAAGTAAAAGATCAAAGGGTCATAGAACTGATGCAGAGATAGTAGGAATTGCCGATGCTGGACAATCTGAGACAACAAGATGTGGAGCTGGATGAACACAGCAGGCCAAGCAGCATCAGAGGAGCAGGAAAG
>JAHRHZ010000050.1:17732264-17795493 GCA_024137785.1 Ginglymostoma cirratum
CTTTCCTGCTCCTCTGATGCTGCTTGGCCTGCTGTGTTCATCCAGCTGTACACCTTGTTGTCATAGAACTGATGCAATTGTATTGAACAAACCTAAGATGTGTATTAAATCTTTAATCAGTTAGGAAGGAAATGCAGGTTTCAATTGATTAATACGTAAATCCCAGGATTTCTTTCAAGTCACTGCCCCAACATAACTAAAGGTTTTATCAGTATACCAGAGGTGTCATCTCAGGTCAGACAATGCATTTTAGGTGTGAGGCCTTGTTTAGAATCTGTTCATGTTTTAACTTGGAGTCAGAGATAAAAGGTACTGCAGATGCTGGAGAATCCGAGATAACAAGCGTGGGGCTGGATGAACACAGCAGGTCAAGCAGTATCATAGGAGCAGGAAAACTTGACGTTTCGGGCCTAAATCCTTCATCAGAAATGGGGGAGGGGAAGGGGGTTCTGAAATAAATAGGGAGAGAGGGGGAGGTGGATAGAGGATGGATACAGAGGAGGATAGGTGGAGAGGAGGCAGACAAGTCAAAGAGGCGGGGATGGAGCCAGAAAAGGTGAGTGTAGGTGGGGGGGTAGGGAGGAGATCGGTCAGTCCAGGGAGGACGGACAGGTCAAGGGGCGGGATGATGTTAGTAGATAGGAGATGGGGGTGTGGCTTGGGGTGAGAGGAAAAACCGGTCAGGGAGGTGGAGATGAGCTGGGCTGGTTTTGGGATGCGGTTGGGGGGAGGGGAGATTTTGAAGCTTGTGAAATCCACATTGACGCCATTGGGCTGCAGGGTTCCCAGGCTGAATATGATTTGCTGTTCCTGCAGCCTTCGGGTGGCATCACTGTGGCATTGCAGGAGGCCCAGGATGGAGATGTCGTCTGAGGAATGGGAGGGGGAGTTGAAATGGTTCGCGACTGGGAGGTGCAGTTGTTTGTTGCGATCTGAGCGCAGGTCTTCTGCAAATCGGTCCCCAAGCCTCCGCTTGGTTTCCCCGATGTAGAGGAAGCCACAACGGGTACAGCGGATGCAGTATACTACATTGGCAGATGTGCAGGTGAACATCCACACTCCCCTCCAGCCCCACCACACCTGGCACTTTTCCCTGCAACCGCAGGAAGTGCTACACCTGCCCCCACACCTCCTCCCTCACTCCAATCCCAGGCTCCAAGAAGACTTTCCACATCATTGTATACCACAATGTGGTATACTGCATCCGCTGTACCCGTTGTGGCTTCCTCTACATCGGGGAAATCAAGCGGAGGCTTGGGGACCGCTTTGCAGAACACCTGCGCTCAGTTCGCAACAAACAACTGCACCTCCCAGTCGCGAACCATTTCAACTCCCCCTCCCATTCCTCTGATGACATGTCCATCCTGGGCCTCCTGCAATGCCACAGTGATGCCACCCGAAGGCTGCAGGAACAGCAAATCATATTCAGCCTGAGATCCCTGCAGCCCAATGGCATCAATGTGGATTTCACAAGCTTCAAAATCTCCCCTCCCCCAACCGCATCCCAAAACCAGCCCAGCTCATCTCCACCTCCCTAACCTGTTTTTCCTCTCACCTATCCCCTCCTCCCACCTCAAGCCACACCCCCATCTCCTATCTACTAACATCATCCCGCCCCCTTGACCTGTCTGTCCTCCCTGGACTGACCTATCTCCTCCCTACCCCCCTACCTACACTCACCTTTACTGGCTCCATCCCCGCCTCTTCAACTTGTCTGCCTCCTCTCCACCTATCCTCTCCTCTATCCATCCTCTATCCGACTCCCCCTCTCTCCTTATTTATTCAGAACCCTCTTCCCTTCCCCCATTTCTGATGAAGGGTTTAGGCCCGAAACGTCAAGTTTTCCTGCTCCTGTGATGCTGCTTGACCTGCTGCATTCATCCAGCCCCACGCTTGTTAACTTGGAGTCAGTCTGGTTTTATTTCCAAAGAAGGAATTTATAAAATGCCACGTTAATTGTCTGTAAATTGTGTGCTTTTTGAACAAAATAGGATGTATCTACAATTACAAATCTGCAAATGCAAATTCACCCCATAGATTTATATGTCAGTCTGTGTGTGTGTGTTTGTGTGTGTGTGTGTGTGTGTGTTTGTGTGTGTGTGTGTGTGTGTGTGTGTGTGTGCGCGCGAGGGAGGGGGAGAGAGAGAGAGAGGTGGCATGTGCATATGTATGCATGTCTGTGTGTGTGAGGGAGAGACAGTGTGTGTACAATTGTGTGTATGTGTGAGGGTATGTGTGTGTGTGCATGCACGAGGTTGAGAGATGGTGTATGTACGAGAGGGGATCTGTATGTGTGTGTGTGTCTGTGTGTGTCTAAGAATGTATAGTGTGGTGGGGTCATCTGTAGAGTGACATGATCCCAAAATCCTGTTGAGGCCGTCCTCACGGGTAACAAACTTGGCTATCAGCCTCAGCTCGGTGACTCTGCGTTGTTGTGTATTCTGAAGTCCGCTTTGGAGGTCATTTACCTGAAGATCTGAGACCAAATGTCCTTGACCGCTGAGGTGTTCCCCCACTGGGAGGGAACATTCCTGCCTGGCGATTGTTGCACAGCGTCTATTCATCCGTTGTTGTAGAGTCTGCATGGTTTGACCAATATACCATGCCTTGGGGCATCCTTGCCTGTAGCATATAAGATGGACAACATTGGCCAAGTCACATGAGTATCTGCCGCGTCTGTGGGTGGTGTTCCCACGTGTGATGGTAGTGGCCATGTCAATGTTCTGACATGTTTGCAGAGGTTGCCATGACAGGGTTGATCTTTTACTTATAAAATCTGTGTCTGTTGCCTATTCTCTCACTGTCACCTGAAGAAGGAGCAAGATTCCGTAATTTTAGATAACCTTCCTCACTATCAACTATACCTCCTAATTTTGTGTCTTCCGCAAACTTATTAATTTTGCCTCATACATTCATATCCAGATCATTTATGTAAAGAACAAGGGTCCCAGTACCGACCCCTGTGGCACACCACTCGTCACAGGCCTCCAGTCTGAGAAACAACCTTCAACCATCACTCTCTGCTTCCTACCATCGAGCCAAATTTGAATCCAGTTAGTTAGCTCCCCCTGGATCCCATGCGATCTAACCTTCATGACTAGCTGCCATGTGTGGCCTTGTAAAAGGCCTTACTAAAGTCCATGTAGACAACATCTATGCCCTACCCTCATCTATCCTCTTGGTTACTTCTTTGAAAAACTCAAAAAGATTTGTCAGACATGACATCCCTCGCACAAATCCATGCTGACTATCCCTAATCAGACCTTGACTATCCAAATGTTGGTTAATCCTGTTCCTCAGTATCCTTTCCAATTACTTGCCTAACACTGATGTCAGGCTCACTGGCCTGTGGTTCCCTGGCTTGTCTTTGCTACCTTTCTTAAACAAAGGAACAACATTAGCCACCCTCCAGTCTTCTGGAACTTCACCAGTGGCTAAAAATGAAGCACAAATCTGTGCAAGAGCCTCTGCAATATCTTCCTGAGCCTCTCACAACATCCGAGGATGGACTTTATCAGGCCCAGGGAATTTATCCATCTTAATGCGCTTTAAAGCTGCAAACACCTTCTCTCTGTTAAAATGTATGTGGCTCAAAACATCCCCACTTGTTTCCCTTATTTCATGAGCATCCATGATTTTCTCCTCAGTAAACACTGAGGAGACATATTCATTAAAAATCTCCCCCATCTCCTGTGGCTCCACACATTGACAGCCATGTTCATCTTTAAGGGGATGTATTCTCTCCCTATCCACCTCTTACTCTTAATATAGCTATAAAACCTCTTGGGATTAACTTGATCCTTATCTGCCAAATCCATCTCATACCATCTTTTTGCTCTTTAGTTTTCCATCCTAAGTGTTTAACACTTTTTATACTCATCTAGGTATTTACTTGAGCCCTATAGCTTAAACCCAATGTATGCTTTCTTTTTCCTGACCAGAGCCTCAATACCCTTCGTCAGCCAGGGATCCCTAAACCTGCCAGCTTTTCCCTTCACCCTAACAGGGACATACACGGGGACATACTATCCCTGGACTCTTGATATCACACTTTTAATAGAATGCCATTTGCCAGTTGTTCCTTTTCCTTCAAATAGACCCACCCAATCGACCTCTGCTAGATTCTGCCTAATGGCCCCAAAATTGGCCCTGCCCCAGTTCAGCATCTTAACCTGTGGACCTGTCCTATCCTTTACCATAATTACGTTAAAACTAAGAGTGTTATGGTCAGTGACTGAAGTGCCCTCCGGCTGACACTTCAGTCACTTTCCTGACCTCGTTTCCTCAGAGGAGGTCCAGTGTTACGCCCTCCCGAGTAGAGCATTCTACATGTTGATTTAGGAAACTTTCTTAGACGTATTTGACAAATTCCACCCTGTCCAGGCCTTTTACACTCTGGGTGGCCCAGTCAATACAGGGGTAATTAAAATCTCCAACCAGTTCTACTCTATTGTTCCCAGAGGTGTCTGTAATCTCCCTGCAAATCTGTTCCTCTAGTGCCTGCTGGCTATTTGGGAGTCTATGATACAGTCCCAATAGAGTGACCATTCCCTTCTTGTTTCTAAGTTCTAACCACATAGCCTCTTTTGATGGGCCCTTAAGAATACCCTTTCTAAGCAGTGTTGTTATGTCCTCCATTATCAAAAGGGCAACTTCCCCTACTCGCTTACTTGTATTTCTGTCTTGCCTGTAGCTTCTGTATCCTGGAGTATTGAGCTGCCAGTCCTGCCCGTCTGTCAGCCATGTTTTTGTTACAATTATAATATTTCAGTTCCCAGAGCCAATCTATGTTATCAGCTCAGCTGTCTTACCAGTGAGGCCTTGTGTGTTGAAATAAATGCACTTTAAACCAGAAGTCTTTTCCCTCCCTTTACTGTGCCCCTGGCTATCCTGAATAGTAAGCTTGCTCTCAATGGCTAATGTATATTCCCCTGACTTCTCAATGCCACCCACCCGCTCTTATTCAGTGTCCCACACCCCTGCCAAACTAATTTAAATCCTCTCGGGTAACACTAGCAAATCTCCCCGCAAGGATATTGGACTCCCTCTGGTTCAAGTGCTACCTGTCCCTCTTGTACAGGTCACCTCGACCCCAGAAGAGATTCCGGTGACCCAAGAACTGAAAACCCTGCCCCCTGCACCAGCTCCTTAGCCACACATTGATCTGACTTATCTTTCTATTTGTATCCTCACTGGTGTGTGGCACTGGGAGTAATCTGGAGATCACTACCCTTGAGGTCCTGCTTTTTGACATCTTACCTAACTCCCTATACTCCTTTCTCAGGACCCCATCCTTTTGTCTACCTATGTTATTTGTACCGAAGTACATAATGACATCTGGCTGTTCACTGTCCCCCTTCAGAATGTTCTGCAACCGCTTAGAGACATCCTTGATCTGAGCACCCAGGAGGCAACACACCATCCTAGTGTCTCTTCTGTGGCAACAGAATCTCCTGTCTTACCACTCACAAATGAATCTCCTATCAGTATCATTGTATCTGACTGCACCCTTTCCCTCTGAGCCTCATAACTGGTCACAGTGTCACTGACCTGACAGCTGCTGCTAGATCCTGAAAGGTCATATAACCCCCAACAGTATCCAAAGCTGTATACTTGTTATTGAGGGGAATGAGTGCAGGGTTCCCCTGTGACATCTGCCTTCCCCCTTTACCTCTTCTGGTGGTCACCCAGCTACCTGCAGCCTGGACCTTAGGAGTGACCACTTCACCATAGCTCTTATCGATAATGTTCTCAGTACACTGGATGATCCTGAATGCACCCAGCTCCAGATCCATATACCAAATGCGGTCTGTCAGGAGCTGCAGCCAGGTGCATGTCTCATGGGTGTAGCAACCAGGGACACTGGAAGTCTCCCCGATCTCCCATATCCTGCAAGAGGAACATGCCACTGCCCTAACTGCCATCCCTACTGCCTTCAGTCTAGACAGAGAGAAAGTAGAGTTAAAGAGTCCTTACTTGCTCTTACTTGAACCCCTGCTCAGCCTCCTCATGCCAAAACCTCTTGAGCAAAGGCTTCAGCACTTCCATTCTAAAATATATCCCAGGATATTGAAGAAGCCAAGTGTGTAGATTGCTGGGGCCTTGACAGAGATCTTTGTACCTTCTTTACTAACAGGCAATGTCCCAGAACACTGGAGAATAGCTAAAATATTTCTTTTGTTTAAGAAGGGCAACAGGGATAATCCAGGAAAATACAGGCAGGTGAGATTTTCACCATTGATAGGGAAATTATTGGAGAAGATTCTTAGCGACAGGATTCACTGGCATTTGGAAAAGAATGGACTTATTAGGGATAGTCAGCATGACTTAATGCAGACGAGGTTTTGTCTCATAAACTTAATTGCATTTTTGAGGAAGTGATGAAATTGATTGAGGGTAGGACAGTAGATATTGTCTCTATGGACTTTACCAAAGCATTTGACAAGGTGCTCATCATAGATTGCTCCAGAAGATTAAGTCATACGGGATCCATGGTGAGTTGGGTAATTTGGTTACAAAATTGGAAACAACAACTGAAATTGCTGGAAAAGCTCAGCAGGCCTGGCAGCATCTGTGGAGAGAAAGAAAGGTTATTGTTTTGGGTTCAGTGACCCTTCTTCAGAACCTTGGAACATTAACTCTGCTTTCTCTCCACTGATGCTGCTAGACCTGCTGAGTTTTCCCAGCAATTTCTGTCTTTGTTTCTGATTCCCAGCATCTGCAGTTCTTTGGTTTTACTTTTGGAGACAAAATTGGCTTGGTTTTAGAAAATAGAGGGTAGTTGTGGTGGTGTGTTTTTCTAATGGAGGTCTGTGACCGGTGGTGTTCATGTTGCAGCTGTATAAGACTTTAGTCAGGCCACATTTGGACTATTGTGTGCAGTTCTGGTTGCTACACAATAAGAAGGATGTGAAAGCTTTGGAGACAGTGCAAGAGAGGTTCACCAGGATGTTGCCTGGATTAGAGTGTAGCAGTTAAAAGGAGAGGTTGGACAAACTTGGACTGTTTTTTCTACAGCATTGGAGGCTGAAGGATGAACTGATAGAAATATGTAAAATTATGAAGGGCATGGACAGGGTGGACAGTTGGAGGCTTTTTCCTAGGGTGGAAATGTCAAATACTAACGGGCATAGGTTTAATGTGAGAGGGGAAAGTTTAAAGGAGATGTGCCATTACAACTGTTATGTATTGAGGGAATGGAAGCCATTTTGTTTCCTGCAAATGATGTAGTTCATATGAGGCACAAACAGAGAAATGAACCTGTAGCCCATGAAGCAGCAACCCAACTGAACACTCTCACCTGCTGCATGTGCTTGTCCCTGGTAAGATGAAATGAGATGAAGCCTCAATGACTCATTTATACAAACTGTGTGATGTTGCCTATATCTTCAGCAACAGCCTGGAAGAAGCTAGGTGTGTAAAGGTTGCCACTGGCAATGCTGCCCTTTGTTAAAACAAAGGATAAGACCTTTCCTGATGAAGGTTGAGTATTCTGACGTCTTGAAACCCTACTATCATTTTACCAAAGGATGGCAATACATCTCATTTATCTCCTTCAGTTTAGTAACATTGTGTAAAAATTCTGAAAACATTGCTAAGATGCAAAAGAACAGATCACTTCCTCACTCAGCACTGTGTCTTTTAATTGGATGGTAATAATGTAAATGCTAATTTAATCCAAACTGGTTGGTGCAACTGGTTTAGCGAGTTAAATCTAAGTCTCATTTCCTGCTATGTGAATGCTAGCCTGTAAATCCCAGATATCTGAGTGAAGGGGATAAGAGATTCATCAGTATGCTTGCTAATTATCCCTGCCATTGTCCTGTTGTTAATTTATAACAAATGCAGAAAGAATGAAGAAAAAATACACTGGAAAATATACTCAGGAACAAAAACAAAGTTGCTGGAAAAGCTCAGCAGGTCTGGCAGCATCTGCGGAAAAAAAAAATGAGAGCTAATGTTTCGGGTCCAGTGACCCTTCCTCAGAACATGGAAAATGTATTAATTTTTTTGCTGATATTTATGCTCCTTGGATAGAGATATACCACATGGAAACAGACCCTTTGGTCCAACTTATCCATGCTGACCAGATGTCCTAAATAAACCTAGTCCCATTTGCCAACATTTGGCCAATATCCCTCTAAACCCTTCCTATTCATAAACCCATCCAAATGCCTTCTAAATGTTATAATTATACCAGCTTCCACCATTTCCTCTGGCAGCTCATTCCATACACGCATGACCCTCTGCATGAAAATGTTGCTTTTAAGTCCCTTTTAAATCCTTTCCTTCTCACTTTAAACCTATGCCCTCCAGTTTTGGACTCTCCTACTCCATAGAAAAGGCCATGTATAGTTACCCTATCCATGCCCCTCATGATTTTATAACCCTCTATCAGATCACCCCTCATCCTCCAATGCTCCAGGGAAAATATCCCCAGCCTAATCAATGTCTCCCTATTGCTTAAATCCTCAACCCTGCCAACATCTGTGTAAATCTTTTCTGAACCCTTTCAAGTTTCACAACATCCTTCCTGTAGCAGGAAGACCAGAATTGCACGCCGAATTCCAACAGTGGCCTAACCAATGTCCTGAACAGCCACAACATGACCTCCTAACTCCTATACTCAATGCACTGACCAATAAAGGCGAACATTCCAAATGCCTTCTTCACTATCCTGTCTACCTGCGACTTCACTTTCAAGGAACAATTAAACTGCACTCCAAGGTTTCTTTGTTCAGCAACATGCCCCAGGACCTTACCATTAAGTGTATAAGCCCTGCCCTGATTTGCCTTTCCAAAATGCAGCACCTCACATGTATCCAAATTAAACTCCATCTGCTACTCCTCGGCTAATTGGCCAAACTGATCGAGATCCTTTTGTACTCAGAGGTAACCTTCTTCACTATCCACTACACCACCAATGTTGGTGTCATCTGCTAACTTACTAACCTTACCTTCTATGTTTACATCCAGCCCTTTTTCTCAAATGTTTTGTTCAACTTTCTTTTAAAAGTAGCTACACTGTTTATCTTAGAAATGAAATTAGAGCCAAAGACAGAAGTTCCAGGAGGATAGAATTCTCCACATGCAATGATTGTATGGGAACCCAGAAACCTGCCAGCTCTGCACTCTGACCCAATTATTACATCACCCTCCCTCTTCAAATTCACATTTTCCAATACTCAACTGCTGTACTTCAACTGGACCAAGGCCAATTCACTCCTCCCCTATGTATATTGACCTACTTTGTTCCTTGATTTTTAACAGATTCATCCTTTTTTCCAAATCAGTTCCAGGCCCTCACCCCTCCTTATGTCTGTAACCTCATTCAAGCATAAAACCTTTTGAGAAATATATATTCCCACAATTCAGTCTTCTTTGTATCATCAGCTTTTGATCACCCCACAATAGAAAAAAAAAACTAACCTCTTAAAATTGAAGACCTCTTATTGTAATCTCTGAGTTTCCATTTCTTGTCTCTTCCAAAAATGGGTAACAACATTTCAGTGTCTGCACTGTCATGGATACATGGTGGCATAGTGGTACAGGCACTGACCTAGTCCTTAAGAAGGCCAAACTAATTCCCTGGGAATGTCAGTTTGAATCTCACAATGGTAGCTGGCAGAATTTAAATTCAAATAATAAAATCTTTACTATAAAGCTAAGTAATGGTGACTACAAAATTACCATTCATTGTCATAAAAAAAACTATTTGGTGCACAAATGCATTTTAGGGAAAAATAATCAAGATTCACAGCAATGTAGCAATTTCTTCACTGCTCAGCAAGCCATTTAGTTCAAGGGCAATTAGGGATGGACAAGAAGTGCTGGGTAGACAAACAGGAGGCTGTAAAAACACAGCAGGCCAGGCAGCATCTGGTGGAGGAGAAGTCACGGTTTCGAGTATAACCCTTCTTCATTCAGTCCTGAAGAAGGGTAATACACAAAATGGCGACTTCTCCTCCTTCACATGCTGCCTGGCCTGCTGTGTTTTTCCAGCCTCCTGTTTGTTTATCTTGTATTCCAGCATCTGCAGTTTATTTGTCTCTGTCGACAGCAGATGCTGGCCCATTTCCATTGGAGCATAAATAAAGAAAATCCTCTTGGAATCTTGAATGCTTCAATAAGATCACCTCATTATTTTAAACTTCAGTGGAAATGGACCCAGCCTGTTTAGCCCTTCTTCATAGAGTAAATCCCATGCCTGATACAGTTCCTATCCCTGGACCAGGAGGCCTGGGTTCAAGTCCCACCTGCTCCAGAAGTGTGTAATAACATCTCTGAACAGGTTGATTAGAAAAAAAGGTTAAATAATAAAAACAAAATGTCCAGAGAATCTGGAACTGCTTCTAATGCATTTACATCCTTTCTTGAGTGAGGAGACCAAAACTGTACTCAGTTTTCCACATGTGGATTCATCAGTATTCTAACTATACAAGCATCTCTACTATTATATTCCTTTACCTTTTGTGTCATCAGCACTTTTGGCAACTATGCATTTTGTCTCTTTTTCCAAGTTATTTTAAAAAGCTTGTGAATAATTGAGACTCCAATGCTGATTTCTGTGGCATGCCATTTGTCAAATCCAGAGAAAAAAAAGACCCATTTCACCAAACCCTCAGCTTCTCATTAGCCAGTCAATCCTTCATCTGTAGTAACATGTTACCTCCCACACCATGAAATCCTCTTCTGCATAGTATTCTTTGATATATACTTTATCAAATGCCTTCTGGAAATCTAAGTACAGTACAGTCAATGTTTCCCCTTTATCTATGTTATGTGTTACGACTTCAAAAGATCTCTAACAAATTAAACACACATGATGTGGCTTCTACATAAGCATTTTTCCCTTCCAAATCCATTCCTAACTGCATCAAGATTTTTTATACTGTCCTTCTATAACATCCTTAATAATAGATTCCAGTGTTTTTTCTGTGACAGCTGTAATAAACATAGAAAAAAATAGCAGCAGGAACAGGCCACTTGGCCCTTTGAGCTTGCTCTGCCATTCAAATTGACAATGGCTGATCATTTAAATCAGTACCCTGTTCCTGTTTTCTCCCCCTATGCTTTCAGTCTTTTAGCCCTAAGAACTATTTTTTCATTTCTTCTTTAAAACATTCAATGTTTTAGTATCAATTGCTTTTTGTGGTAGAGAATTTCACAGACTCACCACTGTCCTCATTCCAGCCTAAATTGACCTGCCCCAGAACCTGAAATTGTGACCCTAGGTTCTGAACTGCTCGGTTATTGGTAACGTCTTTCCTGTTTACCCTGTCTAGTCCTGTTGCAATTTTATAGAGATCCTTCCGTACTTTTCCAAACTCCAGTGAATGTAGTCACAAACAATTAAATCTCTCTTCATACATTAGTTCATCATCCCAGAATCAGTCTGTAACCTAGGTTTTACTCCCTCCATAGCCAAAACATCCTTCCTTATAAAACCAGATCAAAACTGCAGTACTGCAGGTGTGCTGTCACCAGGTCCCTGTACAATTGCAGCAAGACATTTCTTGCTCCTGTACTCGAATCCTCGCACTATGAAGGCTAACAAATCATTTGCTTTCTTCACAGCCTGCAAGCTTACTTTCAGCGACTGGTGCACCAGGACACTCAGGGTCTTGTTGCATCTCTCCCTTTTTCCAAACTATCACCATTCAGATAATAATCTGCCTGTCTAGTCTTGCTATCAATTTGGATGTCCTCACATTTATGCAAATCATACTTCATTTGCCACATGTTTGCCCACTCAATCAACCTGAACAAATCAAATTTAAACATCACGTCATCCTCCTCACAGCTCACATTCTGATCCAGCTTTGTGTTATCTACAAACTTGGAGATATTACATTTACTTCCTTCATCTAAATCATTAATACATATTAGTAATGGGGAGGCAATGGCCTAGTGGTATTATTACTGGACTATTAATCCAGAGACCAAGATAACGTTCTGGGCTTGAATCCTGCCATGACAGATGGTGGAATTTGAATTTAACAAATATCTAGAATTAAGCTAGTGATAACCATGAATCCATTGCCCATTGATGGAAAAACCCATCTGGTTCACTAATTTCCTTTAGGGAAGAAAACTGCCATCCTGACCTGATCGGCCTACATGTGACTCCAGATGCACAGTTGACTGTCAACTGCCCTCTGGGCAATTAGGGTTGGGCAATAAGGGTGGGGCAATAAATGCTGTCTATAAGCAACATCCTCATCCTGTGAATGAATAAAGAAAAAAAAGAATAGTTGGGGTCCTAGCACTGATCTACACCCTCTAGTGGTAGATTCTAGTCACTGTCTGGCACTCACAAAACAAACCTTCCACATTAGACAGGGGTTCACCTGCACATTCGTCAATGTGGTCTATTGCATCTGCTGCTCCCAATGCGGCCTCCTCTACATCGGTGAGACCAAGCAGACGCTTGGAGACTGTTTTGTAGAGCATCCGAGCTCTGTATGTAACAAACGACAACACCTTCTGATCGCGAAACATTTCAACTCCCCCTCTCACTCCCTGGGTGACATGTCCATCCTGGGTCTCCTCCAGCATCACAATGACACCACCCGCAAACCGGAGGAGCAGCACCTCATATGCCGCCTCGGGAGCCTACAGCCCAATGGTCTAAATTTGGATTTTACCAGATTCAAAATCTCCCCACCCCCCGGCCTCATCCCATGAGCAACCCTCCCTCTTATCCCCAACTCCATGACCTGACATAACCTGTCCACCTTCTCTCCCACCTATCCGTTCCTCCCACCTCATTGACCAATCCCCACAACTGCCAACCAGCACTCACTAACCAGCTTCCCACCTACCTTCCCCAGACCCACCCCTCCTCTCTCTATTTATTTCTGAGCTCCCTTCCCACTCACCATTTCTGAAGAAGGGTCCCGACCCAAAATGTCAACTTTCCCACTCCTCTGATGCTGCCTGGTCTGCTGTGTTCCTCCAGCTCCACACTCTGTTATCTCTGACTCCAGCATCTGAAGTTCTTACCGTCTGTTTGTTTATTCTGACACTATGTTTCATGTTTGCCAATTAGCTCTTGCTCCATGTCAGTGCTATACGCCAATCTATACCATTTAACTTTACAGGCCAATCTCTTATGTGGGACCTTACCAAAAGCCTTCTGAAAGTCCACGTAAACCTCATCCACTGGCTCCCCTTTCTCAACTTTACCAATTACACACTTGAAAAATTGCAGATTTGTCAAGTATGACTTGATGTAAATCCATGCTGACTCTTGGAATCACTGATTTCCAAGTGCTCTGCTATTAAATCTTTTATAATGGATTCTAGCATTAGCAAAACAAGAGCATTGAAACTGAAAAATATTAAGCCTAGCAAAGTAAATGGTTTGTAATATGCAGCCTGGACTGCATTGGAAATTTAGGAAGTATTTGTTTTTTTTGCAATTGAATAAACTATTTTGAGAGTTGAAGCAAGTTGAGTCCCAGTACATGGGGCAGGATTTTTTAATGCTGGGATTTCCTGCCATGCCAGGGTCTTGATAAAACATGCAAAGTGGCCCAACTATGACTAACAAAGGAACTTGGGGATAGTGTTAGATCTGTGGAAGGGGCATACAAATTGGCAAAAAAGATCAGCAGGTCTGAGGTAACAAGCATGGGGCTGGATGAACACAGCAGGTCAAGCAGCATCATAGGAGCAGGAAAACTTGACGTTTCGGGCCTAAACCCTTCATCAGAAATGGGGGAGGGGAAGAGGGTTCTGAAATAAATAGGGAGAGAGGGGGAGGCGGATAGAGGATGGATAGAGGAGAGGATAGGTGGAGAGGAGGCAGACAAGTCGAAGAGGTGGGGATGGAGCCAGTAAAGGTGAGTGTAGGTAGGTCTGAGGATTAGGAGCAATTCAGATTTCAGTAAAGGAGGACAAAAAGATTGATTAAGAGGAGGAAAATACAGTATGAGAGTAAGCCTGAGGGGAAAAGACAAACTGACTGTAAAAGAGATAGTAAGGACTGCCGATGCTAGCGTCAGAGACAACACAGTGCGGAGATGGAGAACACAGCAGGGCAGGCAGTCCCGACCTGAAATGTTAGCTTTCCTGCCCTTCTGATGCTGCCTGGCCTGCTGTGTTCCTCCAGCTCCACACTGACTGTAAAAGCTTCTGCAGGTATGTGAAGAGAAATGTGTTAGGGAATCTAATGGCTGTGTTAGGGTGGTACAAAAACATAAAATTCAAATCAGCACTAAATACCGAGTTCTTACATTATTTTCAAACAATAAATTCTTACAGCAAATGCATTACTACAAGCCACTCTTGAAACCAATTCAGACAAAATTATATAAATACTTGCTGAAGCAAAATACTTAGGGCCAAGTGAAAAAAAGCAGTGAAATGGAATTCGAGATAACAGTCCCATTATCAAGCTGGCAGACATAATGAGAGGACGAATCAAATTCTGTGTTGACTCTTTGTATGATTCTATGATCATGCTGTCTACAGAGATGAGATCCATATGTTCAGTTTGCCAAGCAAATTTTGCCAGAGCAACCACACCAAGAATTTGAATTTCCATTTGCAAATGCTTATCACCATGGTGATAGCAACAGCGATGGTGCTGGTGAGGGGGAGATGTTTACTATGCTGTCTGTGCAGCTTAGTGTGAAAATGATCAGAGCCAAAAATGTTTAAATTTGCTGGACTTCCCATCAACCTTTTTGGTTTGTTTCTGCACCACCTGGTAATTGAGCCATTAGAAACAATTAGCAGTCTTTTCAGGAAATTAGTCTCTTGCCAGAGATTACACACGGCAGATTTAACATATTGAAGTATTACATTTATCATTACCTTAATATTTGCATGATGTTTAAACTGAAACATGCAAATGGAGTAGCTATTTATGTATCAGATAGTCATTTATCAGATAGTCTCTTTTTCTCCCGTTACCTAATTTTACATTAAAAATGTTCATGCTGTCTTTCAGCTGCCACCAGGAGGAAAAGATAAAAAAAGGGCTTTACATGATTTGTTAAGTATCAGTTATTGAGAAATTGTCAAATGTTGTTTTTGTTTTCAGCCTTTTTTTTCTCAAAAGTAACTTCTGAGAAGGAGCCGGACTCTCTCTGGTCATTCTTTGTACTCAAAATTACTTTTGTGGTGTTACAGAGCATTCAGGCATAATTCGTGTGAAGCATTCCTTCAAATATTCTTGGGTAAAAGTAGGCTTCAGGAAAGAAAAGTTGCAAAGAAGAGAAACATATCTTAACTGGGAAATAGGGCTCATCATAGTTATCTAGGATCATTGGAGAGATGTCCCAGCACATATCATATCATATGAAATGTTGATGCAAGTAAGTTTGCAATTGCTTTTTGTTTTAATAATTGTTGCTTGAGATGTGCGGCTTGTTTAATCTTTATTTTAAATTTTATTAGATTTTCAAGTTCTGTGGTCACAGTTTGCAACTCATCTTTCTATCACATTGTTGCAAGATAACTAAGTTAAAATGTTAGTCATTGAGTCATGGCATAGAAACAGGCCCTTTGGTCTACCATGACTACTCTGGCCAACAAAGTGTAACTATGTGATGGTTCATTCAATTTCATTTGGGATAAGTAACATCGATAGATTGGCCAAAGGAACAATGCACTGGATTTTTTTTTCAGAAATTAGCCAAGTGTCAATTTTATCAGGTTTCATGGAGGGTTCCTCACTATGAATCCACAATGCTGAAATACTGCAGATGTTGGAAATCTCAAATTAAAATAGTAAACAATGGAAATACTCAGCAGGTCAGGCAGCAATAGTGTAGGGAGAAACATATAACAAGTTGATGACCTGTCATCAGAATTTGGAAAGGTTGGTGATATAATAGTTTTTAAGCAAGTCAAAAGGGGACAGTAGAAAAAGGAATAAAGGGGGCGATCTGTGATATGGTGTAGAGCAAGGTAGAGGAGGTGACAGATTTCATGGTGCAAGGTCAAAGAGAGTGGGACAGGAACAAATAAAGAAACAAAGTTGAGTCTCAAGGAGATGGGTGACAAATGGAAACTGAAGACAAAGGGAAAATAAGAAAAATAAACATAAAATAAAAGCAAAAATCAGCAAGGAAAATGAAAGCAAAACGGGGCAAATGTTGCAATTAAAAATATTAGACTGAATGTTGAGTCCAGTGGCTGTAACGTACATAGTCAAAAGTTAAGATATTGTTTCTCAAGCTCACATTGAGCTTCATTGGATTACAGCAGGCTAAGAACAGATAGATCATTAGCACTCTCCCCGTCAACTTACTTAAAATTATCACAACCCTACCTTTCCCCAGCTCTGAGGAAGGATTATCAGCTTGCAACATTATTTCTGTTTCTTTCTCCACTATTGCTGCCTGACCATTTGACTATTTCCATCATTTTTAATATTTGTTTACATTTCAGATTTCCCATATTTGCATTATCTTATTTTTAGACCGTTTGACCTTTACTCTTTGGTGACTGTTTTGGAACAAATTTTCTTCCAATTCGTATACTGTTTTACCTGACCAAACCGACTGTGTTACGATTCTCCATGGTCAAAATGTAAGTGCCTGCATCTAGCCTGCTTGCTTAATGTTATCTATTTATTCATATATACCAGTTCTTGCCCTCAACTCACTCCCAGTTGACCACTTGAGTGGTAATCTAGCAGGGCAAGTTACCTAGCAGTTGAAAATCCACCTGGTTTTTGTTTGTTTGAAATTCATGTAACCAAAATATATCCCTGCTCTGTAACAGGTGTAGAATTCACCCCATCATGTCACTGATATTTTAAATCCCAATTCTCATCTTCATTTCCTTCATGGTATCATTCCACCCTGTCTCTGCAACCTGTTTTAGCCTCAAGTTCCTTCTCGTAGACTTCGTTCATCTGACTTTGATCTACTTGTTCCTGTCAAGGGCAAAACCTTCAACTACAGTAACCCAAGTCTCTGCAACACCCTTCTGAACCCCTTCTCCTTCAGCATCCTCTCCTGAACTTTAAATACATGCACAGAATTCATTTTTAGCCAACACCCAGTCACACAACTTTTATTTCAGTTCCTTTTCCTTTTGCCGAGATTTTTCTCCAAGTACCAGATTAAAGGTGTTACTTACATCTGCATTCTTGTCTGGAATTTATTGGTTTATTCCTTACCATTTTGTTTGGTGCACTGTGTATTTCTTTTCGTGCACTTTGGAAACATGTTTTGTGCTCATAACTGGGAGGGGTCTGCAGACAAATTAGGTAACAGCCTGACATTGTCTGTCTGGTTTGTGAGTATGACTTTATCCCAGAGATAGCCTCTACTATCGTTGAGTATGACCTAGTCTTACCAGCAGGACAGATTAAGCAGAGATAAAAGCACAGTAATACACAATCAGGAAGGCATTATCCTGGGAGGCCTTGCTGCTAGTTAGCTCATTTGGCCCAAAAGCTGGGTTTGTGATGCAGAGTGATACCGATAGAGAGAGTTCAGTTCCTGCATCAGCTGAGGTCACCATGAAGGACTCTCCTTCTTAATCTCTTCCCTTCTCTGGGGCATGGTAACCCTCAGGTTAGACCCACCGCCAGTTCTCTCTGCCTAACAGGACAGCAGCCCTATGGTCCTCAAGGGCTATGGCACCTTTACCTTATTCTACTAACACCAGCAAGCTCAGGCATCAATCCTGCTCCAAAACTATGTAAAGCATGCCAGAAGTAGCACAAGACCAACCTAAAAATGAGGTGCCAACTGGGTGTAGCTCTAACATAAGGACACTAAATTGTGATAGACAATTAGGTGACCCCAACATCAATGGATTGGATTAAACTCTGTCATCCTGCCACAATCAGTCATTAAACAACTAAATATAAGATGAAGCTTCACAAACATACTTAGGCTCAATGCTGGCAGAGCCCGGCATGTCAGTAGAAAAGATAATGCTGATGTATTTCCAAATGCCTTTAGCCAGAATTTAGGAATGAATGATCCATTTAAGCCTCCTCCTGAGGACCCCAGCACTCCAGATGCCAGTCTTCATCTAGTCAAATTCCACTCCATGAGATATCGATAAAAGACTGAAAGCAGTGGATACAGCACAGACTACGGACACCGACAACCTTCCAGCAGTAAAAGCAACAACTTGTGTTTCAGAAATCGTTGCACCTCTAGCCTAGTTGTCCCAGTATGGCTACATCATTAGATCTACCCAACAATGTAGAAATTACTCAGGCATGTCCTGTCGACTAATCCAAACCGGCTAAATACCCTCCAATCAGTCTACTATTGATTTTCAGAAAAGTGATGGGAGATTTTGTCAGTAGTGCTGTCAACCAGAATGTACAGAAGAATAACCCACTCACTGATGCTTGGTTTGGTTTTTCCCAGTGCCATTCAGGCCCTGATCTCGTCACAACTTGATATAAATTTGGACAAAAGCTGATTTTAGGAGGTGAGGAGAGTGACTGCATTGAAGTAGCATTTGCCAAAGTGTGGCATCAAGGTGCCCTGGCAAAACTAAAGGCAATGGAAATCAGGGGGAAACCATCCACTGGTTGGAGTCACACCTAGCCCAGGGCAAGTCTCTGGTTATTGGAGGCCAAGTTTCTTAGTGTCAGAATTTCACCGCATGTGTCCTAAACCCAAACTGCTTCATGTCATTGAAAGATTAGGAATGATAGTCTTCGGTGATGAGGGTGCAACGTTCAAGACGATTTGTGACTCATCAGATACTGAAGCAGTGCATTTTCAAGTGCAGCAAGACTTGGTCAACATTGACACATGGATTGATAAGTGGCAAAACATCTGTGCTATACGAGAGGCAGGCAATGACCACCTACAGCAAAAAAGCACCTAATTCTTCAAATGTCTCCCTGGCGTTCGACAGCATTATCATCACTGAAAATTGCATCATCAGCTTCCTGGGGCGGGGGGAGGCATTATTGCTGATGAGAAAACTAACTGGACCAGCTTTTTAAATACTGTGGCTACAAGAGCAGGTCGGAGGCTGGGAACTCTGCAGTGATTACTTACCTTCTGACTACTGCCTATAAGGCACATGTCAGCAGTGTATTGGAATACTTCCCACTTGTGTGGATGAGCGCAGCTCCAAAAACACTCATGGACTTTGACACCATGCAAGATGAAGGTAATTACTTGATTGGCTCCTTCCACAACTGATGTACAGTAGCAGCAGCGTGTATCATATTCAAGATGCATTGTAGTAACTAATCAAGGTTCTTTCCACAACACCTTCTAAACTTTCTACCTCTGCCAATGAGAAGAACATAGACAACTGAGGCATGGCAACACCATCACCTACAAGTTCACTTCCAATCTACTCAGCATCCTGACTTGGAACTAAATTGTCATTCTTTCATTGTTATTTAGTCATAAACTAGAACTCCCTTTCTTACAGAATTGTGGATGCATCTACAATGTGGGCTTCATTGGTTGAAGAAGGTGCCTCACCAGTAGCTTCTGAAGGGCAAGTAGGGATGGGCAACAAGTGCTAGCCTTGGTAGTGACCCTCACCACATTCCATGAATGATTTTTAAAAAAATCAATTTTTGATTCTCATTTCTTTGCTTCTGTTGCTTCCTATGACTTTTTCTTCTTATTCCCTAAAGAAACCCAGATTGCTGATAGAAAGTGGAATTAGACTACTAGCTCTTTTTAGCCAGAACAGGAGGATACACTGAATAGCCTTGCCTGTAAGTTTCTAGGTTTCTGTAAAAGCTCATTACAGTATTTACTTAAATCCTATAAAGAAAATGTTCTTTGATTGCAAATTTTATGTCCCTCAGGTTGCAGCTGGAAACAGTAGACATTGTTTTAAACATTATTTACTTTTAAATATAGACAGTGTATTGTTTAATTATGGAAAGTTAAAATCATAAATATGCACTTGTGGAAGAGTCTACATTTCAGCTTCAAGTACGTTATATACACAGCCATACATCCTCTGAGAGTTATCCAGAAGTGTTATTCCTTGGCACTAGTGAAGAGTGAACTTTTATGACTCTTTTTTGTTTAATTATTCCTCTGCGTGTTCATAAGAAACAATTAAAGTATTCATTTGGCATGTCATTGTGAGTTTTGAATTGCAGCAAGCTCTCTGGTATTAAAGTACTTTGTCCTTCTGAGGACTTGGAATCCTGGCAGGAGTAACCATGATAAAGAACCTGTATTGGTGTGATTAGATCCTGCACTCTCCTCAAACATCCACTTATGTACATCCAATTCCAATGTAAAACATGCCCTGCATGTTGTCAGGTCATAGTCTAACAAGGGCCTTGTGGTCCCTAATAACTGTAAAAGGAAACTGTTCAGAATTGCAAGCAGTTCTTGTCACAGGTAGCACAGCATTTCTCTGTGACAGTGATGATGTGACTAGCATTTGCAATAACTACTTTATTTTGGTCTTGAGCCAGTATTGTCTCAGAAGCATATTGTGTTGTATTGCATAGTTTAATTGGTTGAAACTTAGCACTTGGCTATATATGCGAATATTTCAACCTTATGTAGCTTAAGCTGCATCTCGGTGTTTCATGAGTTATATGTACTTAGAGTCATAATGAAGCCTTTATCTACATATAACGTTACGAAGAAAGGTGATTCCAAGACAGAGGACAATTGCTAGAGGTAATTTTCAATCCAGTTCTCTCGGAAACATATTTCAACAGTTCAGAAGATTGTAATGTAATCCTTTATGCAAATTAAATGACAGTCGCAAAGCATTATTAAACCTGAATATAGAAGACATTGAGGCTTAGAAATTCATCGTTAGGCTCAGTGATACCTCTGGTATAGCTGTCAGAGGGGACAGTTAGTAATTTGTCAAACACAGTCTTTATGAGACTTTTTCAGAATTTCTAAATTTTAAAGAATATTAACTGTCCTGTTTAGATGAATCTGCCTTCATGTTTACAAGTTGGTGCTCGTTTGCATCAACTGTTCTATCACATTGTTATTCATCTGTAAACATGCTCTAATGACATCAATAGTCTCTTTAACTCTCTACTATGAGTATTACATTACACCTCTCAATGACTAGAATTGTCCAGTTGGAAAGTTACAAAGACTTGAAGAGATAACAAGCGTGGGGCTGGATGAACACAGCAGGTCAAGCAGCATCATAGGAGCAGGAAAACATGACGTTTCGGGCCTAAACCCTTCATCAGAAATGGGGGAGGGGAAGAGGGTTCTGACTTGAAAGTAGGTATCAGCAACTGTTCAACCGAGGCAGCGTCAGAGTGTTTGGTACAGAGATTTGAGTAGGCAACATTGTGATACTGTGGATATCCAGTTAGGTACCTACTTCACACGCAGAAACTGTGGTAGACACTGGCTGTACCAAGACATCACCTTATGAAGAGCAAGCTGGGAAATTCCGGTTGGAGGATAGGGAGATGGAAGACCCTTGATAAGATCAAGTGGAGATTCCTTTATGGTGATTTCAAACCACTTATATGGCTGTAGCTCTTTTGATAAACACAATGCATAATGTTGTAATAGTACAAATATCATACTTGATTTGATTTATTGTTGTGACATGTACCTAAGTACAGTGAACAGTTCTGTTTTGCAAGCAGTACAGGCAGATCAGAACAAACAAGGATATAGAGATCATAGATAACGAGGTGTGGAGCTGGATGAACACAGCAGGCCAAGCAGCATCAGTGGAGCAGGAAAGCTGATGTTTCGGGCCTAGACCCTTCTTCTGAAGAAACGTCAGCTTTCCTGCTCCTCTGATGCTGCTTAGCCTGCTGTGTTCATCCAGCTCTATACCTTGATATCTCAGATTCTCCAGCATCTGCAGTTCCTACTATCTCTGTACAGATCATAGGATGCTTATACAAAGTGAGACATACAAGATTATGACTGCACAGGAGGTGCACAAAAGCAAGGTCAAAATTAGATTTGAGATTAAAGATGTCCATTCAGCAGTCTCATAACAACAGGGCAGAAGCTGTTCTTGAACCTGTTGGTTTATATGTTCAAGCTTCTGTATCTTTTGCTTGAAGGAAGAGGTTGGAAGAGAGTATTACCAGGGTGGGAGGGATCTTTAACGAAATTGAAAGCCTTTTCACAGCAATGAGAAGTGTGAATGGAGTCCATGGATGGAAGGTTGGCTTCCATGATGGTCTAGGTTGTGCATACCACTTTTATAGTTTCTCATGGTCCAGGGCAGAGCAGT
Source organism: Ginglymostoma cirratum (assembly GCA_024137785.1). Lineage (NCBI taxonomy): Eukaryota > Metazoa > Chordata > Chondrichthyes > Orectolobiformes > Ginglymostomatidae > Ginglymostoma > Ginglymostoma cirratum. Next base: position 17,754,429 of record JAHRHZ010000050.1, read on the forward strand.
TGCCGTACCAGGCTGTTATGCGCATGGACAGTATCTTTCTATGGTGCACCTGTAGAAGTTGGTGGAAATCCTTATGGTCATGCTGAATTTCCTAAGCTTCCTGAGGAAGTAGAGGCATTGTTGTGCCTTCTTGACTGTCACATCTGCATGGGAGGTCCAGGACAGATTGTTAGTTATCGTCACTCCTAGGAGCTTGACATTCTTGACCCTTTCCACTTCAGCTCGGTTGATGTAGATAGGGGTGTGTTATCCTCCTTTCTTCCTGAAGTAAATGATCAGTTCTTTGGTTTTGCTGATATTGAGTGAGAGATTGTTACCATTGCTCCATGACACCAAGCCCTCTATATCCTCCCTGCATTTTGACTTGCCATTGTTTGATATCTAGCCTACAACGGTGGTGTCATAAGCAAACTTGTAGATGGCATTCATATAAAATTTGGTTACACAGTCGTGAATGTACAGGGAGTACAGTAACGGGCTGGGTATGCATCCTCGTGGGGCACCAGTGTTGAGGATTTTTGTGGAGGAGGGGCTGTTGTCTATCTTCACTGATTGCAATCTGAGAGTCAAGAAGCTGAGTATCCAGTTGCAGAGAGTGGAGCTAAGACCTAGGTCTCAAAGTTTTGAGACGGGTTTGTTTGGGATTATACTGTTGAAGGCAGAGCTGTAGTCAATGAGTAGGAGCCTTATGTAGGTGTCTTTGCTGTCCAGATGTTCCAGGGATGAGTGTAGGGCGAGGAAAATGGTGTGCACTGTGGACCTGTTTCGCCCATAGGCAAATTACAGGGGATTGACGCAGGCTGTGAGGCTACAGTTGATGTGGGCCATGATGAACTCCTCGAAGCACTTCGTGATTATGGAGGTCAGAGCCATTGGGCAGTAGTTGTTGAGGCACGTTGCATGTGTTTTCTTTGGTGCTGGGATGATGATTTTTTTTTGAAGCAGATGGGGATTTCAGATTGTAGCTAGGAGATGTTAAAGATGTCAGCAAATATTCCTGCTAGCTGGCCCACTCAGAATCTACGTACACAGCTGGGGTCTGTGTCTGGGTTTTCCTGCACTGTGAGGAATCTGCTATTAAGCCAGAAAGACTTTCTGCTGATCTCACAAATGTTTAAAGTGCATTATGAGATTCAGTGATAGTTTGATGCAGGCCATACAGTACAATGACTTGTGTACCATATCAAACAACATGTTCATATGACTGCCTGCAGCAAACAACGTGACCATGCTCAATCAGACCAATATGTCCATCACGAGATGAAATTCTGCTTTTGAATAACATTTAATGAATCTTCCTGACTATGCTAATAATTACACCAGAAACCAATTTAAGATTGTATGTCAGATTGACATTGTGTCTCTTTTGCACATGTATAGACTACATATATTTATATGCTCTATCCTGTTCTTTGTAGACTAAAAATAATATCCCTCTACATTGCACATTTACCAATGGTAAAAATGCAAAAGAAAAATCAGCCCTTACTGCATTCCCACACATGAATAAAAACTGTCTACCTTCCTGGTCTGCATTTTAATCAATTAATTAGATGGACAGTCAGTAGTTCCTGCTACATTTCCAATCAGCATCCTGTTCACAAGCTGTATAAATTGTTGTTCCCTTTCTAAGTTTGTTTTCTTGTATCCCAGTCTGGATGAGTGCGAGAAGAAAAGTTTCAAATTTGTGTCTCTTGTTAGCGAACTTCAAGTTCTGTCCTACTAAGCAATCATTACTATAATTAGTTGAACACGATCATCATGAGATTATAGCTATCTTTTCTAGAATTACTAAATTTTAGAGAAGTTCAACTGTTTAGATGAATCCTCGTATTTATGACTTGGTGCTCATTTGCATTAACAAGTTTTCTGTTAAATCACATTGTTATTCTTTTTGTTGCTCTAACAACATCAATAGTCTTTTTAACTGTCTGCTGTGAGTATAACATTACACCTCTCAATGACTGGAATGGTCAAGTTGGAAAGTTACAAAGATCTGGAAGTAGGTTTCAACAGCTGTTCAATTGAGGCAGCGTTAGAGTATTTGATACGGGGGTTTGAGTGAGCAGCATTGTGATACTGTGGATAGCCAGTGAGAATCTTACCTCAGGTTCAGCCACAACATCATTGCTACTACCAATTTTAATCAGATTTAAACTTATTGAGGATTGAAATGGTGATCATGGAATAGAGTTTGTGGAGAGCCTAAAGATAGAGGGTGGTGTGTGTCTATAATTCATTGTGTAGTTTGTGGTTGAAAGAGTCAACTCTCTCAAAAGCAAAATGGTTCTATCTACCCTTGCCATGCCCCTCATAATCCTATGCACTTCAAGCAGGTCCCGTTTTAGCTTTCTCTGCTCCAAAGCAATAACTCTTCACCTCCCATGTCAATCTGTTCAAGAACCTCCACAATCCCTCTTCCAAAATTGTCCAGGGTGAAGATGAATATGAAGTACTCATTGCAAAGTCCTTGGGCTCCATGTGCAGATTGCTCTCTTGATCTTTAATGGACCCTACTCTTTCCCTAATTATTCTCTTCCCCTTGATTTCCTGAGAGAATATCTTCAGATTGTCCCTAATGCTACCCACCAGTGTGTTTTCATGCCCTCTCTTTGGTCTCCCAATTGCTTTCTTAAGTTCGCTCTGCACTTTCTATACTCCACAAAGTCCTTCTTTTATTTTACCTCTTTGTCCTTGTTAAAAATTTCTCTTTTCCTTCTCATCTAGTCCTGAATATTCCTAGACATGTAGTGTTCTCTGGGTTTGTTGCTACTACATTTCACCCTTATGGGAACATGCTAGGCCTGAACACTCACCAATTCCATTTTGAATGCGCCCCCCCCCACATTGTTTTGTTGTAGTTTTACCTAGGATTAGATGTTCCCAGTTTATTTTGGCCAGATCCTGCTTTATTTTGATAGAATCTGCCTTCCCCTAATCTAAAACCCCTTTTTGCAGACCAACTTTTTTTCCTTTTCCATTACAAACATAAAACATCTGGTGATGTGGTCACAATCACTGAAATGCTTCTCCACTGTCAACTTGAATATGAGTCTGGTTTTGTTCTCCAGATCTAGGCCCAGAACTGCACCATCCCTTGTTGAACATCCTACTTCTTAACATAAAAAAACACCCTGAATGCATTTCAAAATGCATTCAAACCCTTTACACTATGACTATCCCAATTAATGTTCAGGAAGTAAAAATGTCTAAATATAATGAATTTATTATTATTTTTACTTATCTGAGTCGCCTACCTATCTGCCTTCTCATAGCCTGGTGACTGTTTGGGGTCTATAATACAACTTAGCAGTGTGACAGCATCCTTTTTATTCCTAAACTCTACCCATAAAGCCTTGCTTGAAGACTCTTCCAAGATATTATCCCTCCTTACTGCCATAACTGATTCCTGAACTAATAATGTGACACCCCTTCCTCCTTTGCTCCCACCCTGTCCTGCCTGAAGATCGCATACCCTGGAATTTTGAGTTGCAAGTCTTGCCCCTTTCTCAACCAGGTCACTTTGATGGCAACAATATTGTAATTTCATGTGTCAATCCACACCCTTAACACATCTGTCTGACCTGTAACATACCTAGCATTAAAATCCCCGCAATCCAGCCTCATCTTACTCACTTGAAACTCAACATATCTGACCGTCCTCTGCTTTGGTTCCTTTAAAGTAGCCATGATGTAGTGTTGGACTGGGATGGACAAAGTCAAAAGTCATACCACCACAGGTTATAGTCTAACAAGTTTATTTAAAATCACAAGCTTTCTGAGAACTGCTCCTTCACTTGATTACAACATTCAGATTCTGCTCTTTAGTCTACTGCCCAGCTCTCTAAATTCTTGATGCAAGACCTCATCCTCCACTCCATCTAAAGCGTTGGTACCACTGTGTGTGACGACCACTGTCTTATCAAACTCCTCCTTCAGGATGCCTTGCCACTGCTCAGTGACATCCTTTGTCACCAGCAAGGCAACACTTCAGCATCCATTCATATGTGTGGCTTCTGAATCACCTGTCTGCTCCTTTAATTCATGAATCATCTGTCATTATTACTCCTATTTTCTTCTTCTTGTATGGTCAGTCTGCTTGTGGTGTCAGAAGCTTGGCTGTAACTGCACTGCCTTGAGGAACTAGAAGCCTTTTCAGTTTCCAAAATGGAGAACCGATTTGTGAGCAGTCCTAGGGGAGTCCTGCACTATCTGCCTGATTCTCTTTGACTGCCTGCTGGTCACCTATTCCCTTCCTTCCTTCAGTTCCTTGATCTGTGGTATGACCACCTCTCTAAACATGCTGTCCATTTAACTCTCAGCCTCGTGGATGTGCTACAGTATCTCCAGCTGTTGCTCAAGCCCAAAAGCCAACAGGTTAAGGTTCTGCAGTTGGGAGCCATTGCTGCATACATGGTCATCTTGGACTCTGATAGGGTCCATGACTTCTTATAAATACAACTCTGGTGAGCCAAATGAGCTTTTATGACAGTTAGGCTAGCTTTTATTTCCAGGTGTTTATGGAATGCAAACTTCTCTGTCTGCTGGTGTAAAATTTAAAACCCATGTCCCCAGAATGTTAGAGATAATAGGTACTGCAGATGCTGGAGAATCCGAGATAACAAGCCCAAGCTATGCATGCCTCTTTGTAGGTTACGTGGAACAATCCCTCTTCTGTACCTACACTGGCCCTAAACCCCACCTCTTCCTCCATTACATTGATGACTGTATCGGCGCCGCCTCGTGCTCCCACGAGGAGCTCAAACAGTTCATCCACTTCACCAACACCTTCCACCCCAACCTGAAGTTCACCTGGACCATCTCCAACACTTCTCTCTCCTTCCTGGACCTCTCTGTCTCCATCTCGGGTAATCACCTAGAAACCGATGTCCATTTCAAGCCCACTGACTCCCACAGCTACCTGGAATACACCTCCTCCCACCCACCTTCCTGCAAAAATGCCATCCCCTATTCCCAATTCCTTCGCCTCCGCCACATTTGCTCCCACGATGAGGCATTCCACTCCCGCACATCTCAGATGTCCTCATTCTTCAAGGACTGCAACTTCCCCCCCTGCAGTGGTTGAGAACGCCCTCGACTGTGTCTCCCGCATTTCCCGCAACTTATCCCTCACACCCCGTCCCCGCAATAATAAGCAAAAAAGAATCCCCCTCGTCCTCACGTACCACCCCACCAACCTCCGGATCCAACGCATCATCCTCTGACACTTCCGCCATCTGCAATCCGACCCCACCACCAAAGACATTTTTCCCACCCCACCCTTGTCTGCCTTCCGGAGGGACCACTCCCTCCGTGACTCCCTTGTCCGCTCCACACTCCCCTCCAGCCCCACCATATCCGGCACTTTTCCCTGCAACCGCAGGAAGTGCTACACCTGCCCCCACACCTCCTCCCTCACCCCAATCCCAGGCCCCAAGAAGACTTTCCACATCAGGCAGATGTTCACCTGCACATCTACCAATGTGGTATACTGCATCCACTGTACCCGTTGTGGCCTCCTCTACATCGGGGAAACCAAGCGGAGGCTTGGGGACCGATTTGCAGAACACCTGCACTCAGGTCGCAACAAACAACTGCACCTCCCAGTCGCGAACCATTTCAACTCCCCCTCCCATTCCTCAGACGACATGTCCATCCTGGGCCTCCTGCAATGCCACAATGATGCCACCCGAAGGCTGCAGGAACAGCAAAACATATTCAGCCTGGGAACCCTGCAGCCCAATGGCGTCAATGTGGATTTCACAAGCTTCAAAATCTCCCCTCCCCCAACCGCATCCCAAAACCAGCCCAGCTCATCTCCACCTCCCTAACCTGTTTTTCCTCCCACCTATCCCCTCCTCCCACCTCAAGCCCCACCCCATCTCCTATCTACTAACCTCATCCCGCCCCCTTGACCTGTCTGTCCTCCCTGGACTGACCTATCTCCTCCCTACCCCCCCACCTACACTCACCTTTACTGGCTCCATCCCCGCCTCTTCAACTTGTCTGCCTCCTCTCCACCTATCCCCTCCTCTATCCATCCTCTATCCGCCTCCCCCTCTCTCCTTATTTATTTCAGAACCCTCTTCCCCTCCCCCATTTCTGAAGAAGGGTCTAGGCCCGAAACGTCAAGCTTTCCTGCTCCTATGATGCTGCTTGGATTGCTGTGTTCATCCAGCTCCACACCTTGTTATCCCCAGAACGTTAGCCTGGGGTCTGGATTACTAAACTAGTGATATTACTGTAACACCAGCCCTTCCCTGAAAGGAAGGATGTAAATGTGTAGAAGCAGTTCAGAAAATGTTTTTCAGACTGAAAGCTTGAATGGGTAAGTTGTATTTTGACAGAAGTTTGAACAGACTAGGCTTGTACCTACTGATGTTAATGAGTAGAAGGTGACATGATTCTAATATATAAGATCCTGTGGAGTCTTGACAAGATGGAGATGGACAGGAAGTTTCCTCTTGTAGGAAGCTCTAAAATTAGGTGTCACTGTTTAAAAATAAGGGGTCAGCCATTTAAAACAGAGATGAAGGGAATAATTTTTTTCTCCCAGAGGGTTGTGACTCTTGAACTCTTTTCCTGATAAGGTGATAGAAGCAGACAGATCTTCTTGTACCTTAGTAAGCAAGGTGTTGAAAAGATATTGGGAGTAGGTGGGAAAATGGCACAATCCAATCAGCCATGATCTTGTTGAATGACGGAGCAGACTTGAGGTGCAGAATACTTAAGAACATGTGGTTAATAGTTGTCCATTTGGCACTTCAAGCCTGGCCAGCCATTCTACAAGATAATTTCAAATCTGCCCCAGGCCTCAATTTCTCTTTTGTGCCAGTCAGCATAGCCTTCAACTCCTTGTCATTTCAAAAACGTACCGACCTCCATTTTAAATACTTTCAGAAGAAATTCCTTCATACCTCAGTTTTAAATGAGTGTCTCCTTATTCTGTAACCGTATGTGTAGTTCAAGAGTCCTGACTTGTGGAAACTTCTTCTCAATATCTACCTTGTCAAGCCTACTCATAATCTTGTACGTTTCAATAAGATCACCGTCATTTTTCTGAACTCTAATGAATAAAGGCCTGACCTGTTTAGCTGTCAACCTGTTCGTCCCAGGAATCAGCCTAATGAATTTCATTTGAACAGTATCCAATGCCATTATGTCGTTATGGACCAGGCCAAATCCCCTCAAAACATATTAAGAAGAAAGCCTAGACCCTAACTTTCTCTTATTTTAAAGGCAAGTGTAAAGCATTGCGTTCCAGATATAATTCGATTGGTCAAACTACTCAAATTTAAGTGAAAGACACTTTATATTTACACTACAGATGAAATGCAAACAAAATAAAACCAAAAGAAAAGAATTGGCTTAACTGTAACTCTATCGAAACGCTTAACGAAATACTATATATAAAAGCTATTATTAATTAACTGTTCCAATACAGTAACATCCCAGAAACACACCATTGGCAAAGACCAATACTGTAAAATAGATAGTCTCACACTGAATTTTAGCAGCAGGAAAGAACTCCAGCTTTTAGCTGTAACAGAGAGAGAGGAATAAGAGCTTCCACATCCAGTTCAAGATTCCAGCAACTAGAGAAAGCTAAAGCAAAAAGTCCTGGTTCTGTGATAACAAGCATGGGGCTGGATGAGCATCTGTAGTACCTTTTATCTCTGATACAATCTTAGTCCTGGTTCTGTGCTTGACCCACCCACTCAGGTTACTTCTATTGTTCCAACTTTAAAAAAAGGACAAAATACACTTCTTAAGTCTATAGTGTTTTCACAATATCCTTCCATGAATATAGTGACAAAAACTGTACACAATACTCCAGGTGCAGCCCCGCCAACACCCTGTACCGTTGTAACAAGACTTCCCTATTTTAAGTTCCGACTTCCTAGCAATAAAGGCCAAAATTCCATTTGCTTTCATAGTACTTTCTGTACTTGCATGGCAACCTGTTCTATCTCATGCACAAGAACATCCAAATCTCCCTGTGCTGCAGTTTTTTGGAGTGTCCTCCCCATAAATTATAGTCTGTCGTAAACTCCATCTACCAAGATTTTTTCCACACACTCAATCCAACTGTATCCCCTTCCAGAGTTCTTATGTCCCCAGCATAACATGCCGTCCCACCTATTTTTGTATCATCAGCAAATTTGGATATAGTACCTTCAGCCACATCCTCCAAGTCATTAATGGCTAGTCCTGCTCCTAATTTGTATGTTCATGTGTGTCCTTAGTACAAAGAGATGCAGGTGTCCTTGCACATTTATCACAAAAAGGTAGTATGCAGGTATGGCTAGTAATTAGGATGTCAAATGGAGTGTCAGACTTTAAGACATAGGGCTGGAGTATAAAAGTAGAAATCTTGTGCTACAACTGTACAGGTCATTGGTGAGACTATGGTTTTGATTTTCATCAGTTAAGGAGGGATGTCATTGCATTGGAAGCAGTTGAGAGAAGGTTCACTAGGTTGATTCTGAGGTGAAATTTGAATGAGTTGGTCTTGAGAATCATAGAATAATACAGCATAGAAGAGGCCAGTCAGCCCATTGACTTTGCACTGCTAAAATGTACTACTACCTGCTCTGGTCCCACGTTACTACACAAGGCCCATGGCCTTGAATGTTATGGCATTTCAAGTGCTCATCCAATTATTTTGTAAGGGTTATGAGGTTTCCTGCCTCGACCACCCTGACGCTGTGAGGCAGCAGTACTAATCATTGAGCCACTGAGCTGCCCCAACTTGTTTTCTTTTAAACTTGAAAAGGTAAAGGTACTATAGTCCTATCAGATCATAGGGCAGCTCACTCATTAGTGAGAAATGACTGGTGGTGGATTAAGCTGATGGGAGTCACCACACCTCAGATCAGAGGAAATGTTAAGAAGAAGAATTCTTCATGGTAACCTTAGCCAGTTCAGGAATCAAACCCACACCTTTAGTACTAGTTTGCCTCACAAAGCAGCTGTCCAGCCAACTGAGCTAACCAACCCATCTTGTCCATTTTTTGAAAAAAATATAAACACTTTCTGGACTTAAGATGGCTACTAAACAAATAGTGTGCTTTCCAGAAACTTTCAGTAGACAAAAGTCAAATACACATCTTCCTGAAATGTTACATTGTTGTCTTGTTCTCAACACAAGGGAACCACAGACATTGTGTCTCCCTCCCTAAGTTTGGATTGAAACAACATCGTTAAACCTCATGATGCCTGACGTGATGTTAATGGCCACTATATATCTACTACATTATACAATGTTTTTTGTTGGCCAGATGGATGAAAATTAAGGTGACCCAACCAGGAACCCCAGCTGTGCAACTAAACGTGTAGATTTGGAATAGCTTCAAATAGCAGTTTTGATCTCTTACCTCAGTCTGCTTTAATCACCAGGACAGAAAACAATGAAGCTGATCCAGGCTCAGCTAACAGCCTGTCATGAGTCTCAACCTTTCTTGAAACCTTGATTTCTGTGAAGAATCTCGAACAGTGAATTAATTCCCAGTCCACAAGAATTTTATTGCTGCACCTTCAATTGCATTTACCTGTATCTGAGCTTCCACAAAAAGAGAATTCTACCACTGCAAGAAATTGCAGAATATTAATTTACTTGGCTCTAATTCATTTGATTTTTAAAGCAAATGATAGTTGTAATTTCTTTCTTTCTTCTTTGTACGCTTGTTTATGAGCCGGTTGCCTCAACCATCCTTTCCTGAGACTGAATATACTAATAAACCCTTCTTATTTTGATTCTAAATACTTTTCAGTGGGTCATTTTTAAATGGGACTTCACAAAATGTTTTGGGGAAATGCACCACTGCCTAGTTCAAAAGGGAAATGAAATAAGGGAAAATAATCAAATACAGACAGAAACTGTGGGTAGCACAGTGGCTCAGTGGTTAACACTGCTGCTGCCTCACAGCGCTAGGGACCTGGGCTTGATTCCAGCTTCAGGCGACTGTCTGTGTGGAGTTTGCACATTCTCCCTGTGTCTGCGTGGGTTTCCTCTGGGTGCTCTGGTTTCCTCCCACAGTCCAAAGATGTGCAGGCTAGGTGGATTGGCCATGCTAAATTGCCCATCGTTTCCAGGGATGTGTAAAGTAGGTGGATTAGCCTTGGGTAATGCAGGGTTACAGGGATGGGGTAGGGGAATGGGCCTGGGTGGGATTCTGTTTGGAGGGTCAGTGTGGACTCGACAGGCCGAATGGCCAACTTCCACACTGTATGGAATTCTATGAAATGGAGATGGTAAAATTGTTTAATTTGTCTCTCCCTTTTGTCCGTGATACACAGACGAAAAGATAAATTTAAAGTCAGAAGTTGATAAAGATCATGTAGGCTGTGTGAAACAAGTGATGAAATGATATCCATTTACTGAGATACAAGTCAGTTTAGACCAGAAGCTAATCAACATTGAGGTGTCATTTCTATAAATAGAACCTGTGGCCATATTGCTGCAGCTGTCACTGTTGCTGTGACTTCCACATGAAAACAAGTCAGTCCCTAGGGTCTGTGGATAGATCATTTGAGAATTACTAACTATAAATCAATTGATACAAGTCAATTTTTAAGGAGATAATGGTGTAATTGTAATGTCACTATTTTAATAATCCACAGCCCAGGCACATACTCTCGAGGCCTGGATTCAAATTCCACCACGACAGCTGGTGGAAATTAAGTTAAACTAATAAATACAAATGAGCAGCAAGAAGTCACAAATCTAACCACTGGTTGTGTTTTGACAATCACGAAGCCTGAGACTGTGAAACATTTTCTTCAGGGTCAGTTTTCACATCCTTGACTGATAAGCAGGCTAGATTTGGGAAGAGATGAACAATTCAGGTGACAGAGTCACCTGAAGTCTCTTTCAGTGGGAGCATTCAAGATGGCTGCTCTTGAACAAAGGAAATGTTTAAAAGCAAACAATAAAACACAAAAGTAATTCTCGAAATTTCTGAAACTCTTTCTCCTCTTTTGTTTCTCCTTAATTGTTGCCCTTGAGATGGACTTGTTTTCTTTTCATTGCTAAGATCAAACTAAGATAACATTTTCTTTGGCAATGGAAAATCCTCTCTGGTTCACTTTAGTGAAATCAAGGTATTTGCAACTCATTCAGATCAATATATTTTGAGATCTCTGACATTTTCTTTATCCAATTTTGATTTCCTATTATGTTGTCTCTCTAAAACTTATGAGGGTCTTTATTTGAAATCTGGTTCTGGTTTCCGCTCCACGCTTATGCATTTATTTTCAACACCTGCTTGTCAGACTAAGATCATCATTGGCTTCTTTGCTATCTTGCACCTCTGCTGTCTTATTTCTTTATGATTTTTAAACTCCCTTTCAACTGAAACCTCCCCTGACTAGTCAGTTTAAAGTCCTACAACCCTCGTTATATAATTTGTCAGAACACTGGCCCTGGCATGGTTCAAATGAAGCCTGCCCCAGTGGAACAGCTGTCTTTCTCATGTATTGCTGAAGTTCTCCCCTCATGAGCATTGCCTGTAAATCAAAATGATCATTAATTCTAATCATTAATTATTTTTAATTGGGAGGACTTTTATAGATTCTTTTCTTTCTTCAGAAGCAACCTTATTCATGGTATTGTTTAAGTGCATTTGCATTTCACTGCTCTCAGTCCTGAGCTGACATGCTGTGGCTACATCAGTGATGCTGTACATGTTCCCTGTGATGTAAGAATCATTCTTAATTGCTAATGCATCATTTTGCTGGCAATATTGATGATGATCTGTGATGTTCTTTCACTGCTTAGTGATGTTGCTGGTGTTTCTGATGATATTTTCTGTTTTCGTTGCTCAGATGGAGGTGAATCTGGATTCTGTTTCTTAGAACTGACTTACTGGTTTTGGTTTCAATGATTTATGACGTTGGAGTCTCAGTTTCATTAACAGCTTTTGCTGGCTTTCAGATTTAATCCAGCACATGTACAATTTGTCCTTTCAACAACTCAGGCAGGATTTGACATGCTTATTGAAATGTTGACCTCCTTTTATGTGTACATGAATAAGTCATTGTCTAATTTCTTCCTTCTCATTTGGATAAGTATCTTGTCTGGCAGAGTTACCAGAATCTATTCACAAGCTCAGCAGACGATTTCATGTCACACTCTTGGAGTGACGATAAGGCAAGGCTTGGCCTATCCTCTGTCTCTTGGCATTTTGTCAGGCATATGTTGACTGGTTGGACATTCCTTTCAATAAACCCATGTTAACTTTAGTAATATGGTGGTGTGATGTTGCTGAACTGATAATGTCTGGTGAATTCTTTCAGTTCTCCCGAGATGCATTAGATTATGTTGCCACATATTCTTTCAGGAAGCCCTTGCTCAGTGAACATAATCTGTACTGCTGAGATGATTGTAAAGGGAACATTGACTAACAGTCTGCAACTATGAGGAATCATTGTTGATGGTAAAATCAAGAGAATAGTGTGCCTTCCGTTGTGTGCTATAATCTTCCATTGTGTGGTGACCTGAGTTGTACTTCTATAGTTAACATATTTCTGTTGTGCATCTCTGTACTCCTGGCATATACCATATGCAGATACCATGCTTTCAATGTTTTTGTAAACATCTACCGAATGATTTTGTTCTGAGCACACACTTCTCCATTCTCACATGATCATCAAGTATCATCTGCAGAAGTTCTTTCTGCACTGTCTTGGGTATGATTATTTTGTATTCAACTAGGAGGACATATCGTCTTGTGAGTTTTCATTTCTGATAGACCACTACTGCTATATTGCTGGGTGTGCTTGTTGAACCTTGTTAGGCTATCCCTGGATCATTTATTGAGAGGCCATCTAAAATTCTTCATTTTTGTTATTCTCCTCTGTAATCTGACTTTGATAGGTTCTAGGTTCACGAGGTGATGGGTCTTCTTTCTTATTGTTTACTGAGGTAAACTGTAGTCCTTCAAAATGGCCCAATCCCCAGACAGCAGGATCATTTGTTTAAGTCCCACTGTCAAATCAACTCCACACAAATATTATTAGCATAATGTTGCTCAGTTTAAGGAAACTTTTCTTTGCATAACTATTTTCTTGATGTTACTTTGCGCTCTAGTATCAATCTTTGGCTTTGCATTAATGACTGTGGGCTTATTCCTCACCATCTTCCTGAACTGAACAGTTGTCTGTGTTTATTCTCTGGCAGCTGTTATTTCAAGGCATTTTGTGCAGTTGTATGTTTCCTATCCATATTGTATCCTCAAACTAATGGAAATCTAACAGGGTACGAAAGTCTTGACTTTTTTCACTTCTTGTTCTCTTTTTTATACTGTTTGTAATAACTCATTTGCTCATTTTTTTTTTGTTCTGCAAACCTTTTCCTAGTGACTTCACTTTCTACAAACATTGCAGTTTGAACCAGATCTGAGACATTTCCTTTTGCGAGTGAACTCATGCAGCCAACCACAGCTCATGCACATTTTTTTTCACTCATTCAATATGCATTTCTGGCTGGGTCAGAATGTATGTTCATCACTAATCATCCTTGGGAAGGTGGTGGTGAGCTGCCTTAATGAACTGCTGCAGTCCGTGCGCTATATCTAGATCCATAGTGCTGTTAGGGAGGGAATTCTGGGATTTTGACCCAGAAACAGTGAAGGAGCAGCAATATATTTCTACGTCAGGATTGTGAGTGACTTGGAGGGGAACTTGCCCCTGGCGATATTCCCATGTGCCTCTACTCTTGTCATTCTAGGTGGTAGGGATTGTAGGTTCGGAAGGTGCTGTTGGTGAGTTGCTGCAGTGCATCATGTAGTTAGTACACATTGCTGTCACTGCACATTGGAGGTGAAGTGAGTGAAAGTTGAAGGTAGAAGATGTGGTGTCAATCAAGTCGGCTGCTTTGTTGTAGATCGTATCAAGTTTCTTGTGTATTACTGAAGCTCCAGGCAAGTAGAGAGTATTCCATCACAATCCTACCAAGTAGATGAGTGAATGTGCTTTGGGGAGTCAGAAGGTGAATTACTTGCCACAGAATTCCCAGCCTCAGAGCTGTCTTTGCAGCCACAGTATTTATATGGCTGGTTCAGTTTTATCTCTGGTTAACAGTGAACACTATATTGTGATAGTTGGGGATTCAGCAATCGGAATGCCATTAGACATCAAGCCAGTTTCTAGTTCTTTATGAATACTACAAAGCTATCACAAAATTGCTCTGACCATTCCCATTTTTAAAAGAAGAATATTTGGCCACGTGCCAACTAGACTAGTCCCACACCATCTGTTGAAATTTCTATTATTTCACACTGCCATACGAAGAAAGACTGGATTGACTGAGTTTGTGCTGGCTGGAATTTAAAAGAATGAGGAGGTGTTCTCACAGAAACATATAAAACCCTGATGGGATTGGATAGGTTAGATGCAGGAAGAATGTTCCCAATGTTGGGGAATTCCAGAACTATGGGTCACAGCTAAAGAGGGGTAAGTCATTCAGGGCTGATATGAAGAAGAATTTCTTCACTCAGAGAGTTGTGAATCTGTGGAATTCTCTACTGCAGAAAACTATTGGGGTCAGTTCCTTAGATATATTCAAGAGGGAGCTGGGCGTGGCCCTTGGAGCTAAAGGGATCAAGAGAGGAATGGGATACTGAGATTGCATGATCAGCCATGATAACATTGAATGGTTGTGCAGGTTCAAAGGGCTGAATGGCCTACTCCTGCACCCATTTTCTATGTTTCTATGTTTCACAATGAATTTATAGTTTTGCAACATGTAAATTAGAGAATGAAATTACATTTCTAATGAGCACAGTGTTCCTGAAGAAATGTTGTGTTATGTTTTGGGGATAAGTGAAAGTTAGAAGCACTACCTATTAACTTCATCACAAAAAAGTAATTGGTAACGCGTCATTGTAATGACCCAGATCCCCAGAAAGGAAGAAAGCAGTTGTTGAAGAGTGGGTTAGAGTTGTACATTGGGCCTGCTCAGCAGTCTCAATGCGGCTGGCTCTGCCACTATTTCCCAGCAAGTGGAAGCTTCCGGTGGGCAACTACCTGGTGTCTGGAACTTTCCAAAAATGTCCCCAGATCTGAGTTACAGCCTTCAGAGGTTTCTGGCTTGCTTGCTTTTACATGTAACCAGGATAGTTTAGAGGACTTAAATCTGCTCTAACTCCTGGGTAACTATAAAACTGAACTGCAACTCACAACTCACTCTTCTGACTCTCCCACACACATCCAATCCCACATGTGGACCTGAGACTTTCAACCTCACCCTTGATGTTGCCCCATTCAACCTATCCACTGTCCCACCACAAAACTTTGTAGAGCTGATGCTCATCTTGAATCCCACCCATTTATTTCTGCCAATGGACACCTTAAATTTACCCCCCACCCCTGACCTGTAACTCCTTCCTGACCCCAACAGACCAAACTTCTCTGAACGCACATGACTTGACCCTAGTTCCACACAGTTAGCACCCTACTCCTCACCCAACTTCTTCTTCACCCTCCTGGCATCCGTACCCTTTACCCACTCAGGGCCTTATGCCCACATCCATCTGGCACCCCACACCTTCATTTACTTGACTCATTTAGGTCGTCTCAGGCACTGTCAAAGTGGCTTTAAACCACAGAGTACAGTGAATGTAGTTTCATTTCTGAACCACTCTGTTACTGCCTGTGTGGATTCCTGCACCGGACTCTGCTGCTTCAGTTGTGAGAGAGGTTCAGCTAGAAAACTGCTCTAAGTCTTTGTAACTTCCTGAACTTTTTGTCTAACCTGAGTCTGAAATGAGGATTCTGAAATGTAAGATATGTGCAATTATTAATTATAATCTTTAGGATGAGACAGTAAAATTGCTCTTTCTGAACTCCCAAACATAAAAGCATCCACTGTAGCATCGTAAAGAGGAACAGCCATGTTCTCACAGTTTCCATGACAACATTTACCCTTCTAGCAATAACATTAAACAGGCCATTGCTGCTTGAAAGCTGTCTGTTCACAAATTAATTGTGATAGTGTCTACATTGCACCAGATTAGCTCATCAAGGCATAACAGAAGGCACAGAGATAACAAGGTGTGGGGCTGGATGAGCACAGCAGGCCAAGCAGCATCATAGGAGCAGGAAAACTTGACGTTTCGGGCCTAGTCCCTTCATCAGAAATGGGGGAGGGGAAGAGGGTTTTGAAATAAATAGGGAGAGAGGGGGAGGCGGATAGAGGATGGATAGAGGAGAGGATAGAACAAAGAAAGAACAAAGAAAACTTACAGCCCAGGAACAGGCTCTTCGGCCCTCCAAGCCTGTGCCGATCCAAATCCACTGTCTAAACCTATCACCCAATTCCTAAGGATCTGTATCCCTCTGCTCTCCACCTACTCATGCATCTGTCCAGACGCACCTTAAATGAATGTACCGTGCCTGCCTCGACTACCTCTGCTGGCAACGCGTTCCAGGCACCTACCACCCTCTGTGTAAAGTACTTTCCCCGTGTATCCCCCTTAAACTTTTCTCCTCTCACCTTGAACGCGTGACCCCTCGTTATTGAATCCCTCACCCTGGGAAAAGGCTTATCTCTATCAACCCTGTCTATACCCTTCATGATTTTGAAGACCTCAATCAGGTCCCCCCTCAATCTCCTTTTTTCTAATGAAAACAATCCTAACCTACTCAACCTCTCTTCATAGCTAGCACCTTCCATACCAGGCAACATCCTCGTAAACCTTCCCTGTACCCTCTCCAAAGCTTCTACATCCTTTTGGTAATGTGGCAACCAGAACTGTACACAGTAGGTGTACAGGTGGAGAAGAGGCAGACAAGTCGAAGAGGCGGGGATGGAACCAGTAAAGGTGAGTGTAGGTGGGGGGGGGTAGGGAGGAGATAGGTCAGTCCAGGGAGGACAGACAGGTCAAGGGGGCGGGATGATGTTAGTAGATAGGAGATGGGTGTGGGGCTTGAAGTGGGAGGAGGGGATAGGTGAGAGGAAAAACAGGTAAGGGAGGTGGAGATGAGCTGGGCTGGTTTTGGGATGCGGTTGGGGGAGGGGAGATTTTGAAACTTGTGAAATCCACATTGATACCATTGGGCTGCAGGGTTCCCAGGCTGAATATGTTTTGCTGTTCCTGCGGCCATCGGGTGGCATCACTGTGGCATTGCAGGAGGCCCAGGATGGACATGTCGTCTGAGGAATGGGAGGGGGAGTTGAAATGGTTCGCGACTGGGAGGTGCAGTTGTTTGTTGCGAACTGAGCGCAGGTGTTCTGCAAATCGGTCCCCAAGCCTCCGCTTGGTTTCCCCGATGTAGAGGAAGCCACAACTGGTACAGCAGATGCAGTATACCACATTGGCAGATGTGCAGGTGAACATCTGCCTGATGTGGAAAGTCTTCTTGGGGCCTGGGATTGGGGTGAGGGAGGAGGTGTGGGGGCAGGCGTAGCACTTCCTGCGGTTGCAGGGAAAAGTGCCGGGTGTGGTGGGGCTGGAGGGGAGTGTGGAGCGGACAAGGGAGTCGCGGAGGGAGTGGTCCCTCCGGAAGGCAGATAAGGGTGGGGAGGGAAAAATGTCTTTGGTGGTGGGGTTGGATTGCAGATGGCGGAAGTGTCGGAGGATGATGCGTTGGATCCGGAGGGTGGTGGGGTGGTACGTGAGGACGAGGGGGATTCTTTTTTGCTTATTATTGCGGGGACGGGGCGTGAGGGATGAGTTACGGGAAATTCTGCAACTTGAAACGTCAAGTTTTCCTGCTCCTATAATGCTGCTTGGCCTGCTGTGTTCATCCAGCCCTATGCCTTGTTATCTCGGATTCTCCAGCATCCGCAGTACCTTTTATCTCATAACAGAAGGCACAGCTACTTTGGAAGATATTTTACAAACTTTTGACAATTATTTTAATAAATAAAATAAATTAACAAATAAAACATTCTGAAAGACCAAGATTTAACAGAAAAGTTCAGCATCCAAAGGAAAACAGAGATAAATTCATTAATGATCTCTGCAGATTAATGGAAAACTGTGACCATGGATCTTTGAAATTAGAACTTGTAAAAGACAGAAATGTTTTTGGAACTGCCACTGAATTTTTGTCAGATTTGAAATAGACCAAAGAAGATTTGACTTTGGTGAAAACTCTTCAGATGTTGTATAGGCTTTCGGTTCTGAGATGGTTAATTGGAGGCCACGTTCAGTAAAACATAATCTGATTCTGATCATAATAAATGACACCTTGTTTAAGACAAGAACCTCCTCTCATTAAAACTCCAACGGTTATTTTCCTCTACCACTGTAAACCAAGCAGGCCCTTAGTTTCCACGATAGAAAGGGACTGGTGGTAGCAAAACATTCTAAACAGAAGCTCATAGTGGCTGGAATCACACAACAAACAATGCGGAAGCAGTGATGGACATCATTGCTTAATAACACAAGTTAGCAATGATGAGAATTCTAGTGGATCCAAGAGCCAGGAGCAGTACTGAAATTTATGGCTTTAAACATTTTATGGCTTTATAGACTACATGTTCAGATAGGATTACTGGCAGCTCTAGTAGCTGAACAGTCAAACAGCCTGCAGACAAATTTGTGGAAAGATCAACAAGGGAGAAATAAATGCTAAATAATAAAGTCTTTTATTTCAGACCTAGCAAATGTGAGCTAGAAGCTAGTTACATCTGGTAGTTGCAGCTTCCTGCTTGAGAACTATTCTGCCTGGATCATATTGTTTGATCTTTGAAGATTGTAAATTTTATTCATCCATGTTAAAAGATCTGATAAGATAGTAACTTTCAGAGATCAATGAAATGTCCATTCATGTAAACAGGTTCCATCAAACCTGAATTGGTTGCGTTATCAATTTCCCCTAGGGGTGTGTTGGTTATTTTTACTAATGTCAATGGCTCGACTATATTAACATCCTTGTACACTGGCCATTGCTTTATTTGTGCTCTGTAACTGTGTCCGGTTTTTACACATCTTTTGGAAATGATCTATACTTTAACAGATGTCCATTCATTTCTAATAGCTGGGCACTGCTTTTGCTTATGGGATTTTGTTGTTTCTCAGCACTGACTCAAAGTTTTAAAGTTAAAAGTTACAGGGTGGAGGAGGGGGGTGATTTGTGAGACAATCTGTGACAATCCAAGTATGTCTTGCCATTGAAGGAGAATACAATAATTTGTAAACATTCACTGACTGGAAATTTGACCATTATTGGCGTTTCTCTCAGTTCTGGTGAATGTGTTGCTGATACTTTATTTCTTGTATGTCTTTTGAAATTTCCAGACACCACTCTGATGACTTGGCATGAGCTCTGAATTTTCTTATGCCCATCTCACTCTAGTATTAAGGTGTAGAGCTGGGTGAACACAGCAGGCCAAGCAGCATCAGAGGAGCAGGAAAGCTGACGTTTCGGGCCTAGACCCTTCTTCAGAAATCCATTCCTTTCAAAAACTCCTTATAAGTGTCCCTGTTCCACTTTGTGCAGTTCCAGATTGCTGCAGCACGTTGTGGCCCATTTGAGTAATGCCCCGATGCAGCTCCATTTATAGGTGTTGGGTGGTTGCAGCAACCATTATTCCAATGGGCCGCAAAATGCTGCAGCAATCTGGAACTGCGCAAAACAGAACAGGGGCACTTGTACAGAGTTTTTGAAAGGAATAGATACTCAAAAAGCACAATCCACCATTATCTCCGCAACAGACCACAACAAGAAGACACAACATGGCCAGACATACTAGTCACCCTACCGTATGTCAGAGACATATCAGAGATGACCACAAGACTACTCATACCCCTAGGTACCAGGGTAGCCCACAAACCAACAACCACCCTGCGATAGCTACAGCTGAATGTATTGTGTCCCTTACCCACAACCAATAAAACTAACGTAATGTACAAAATACCATGCAAGCTCTGTGAAAAACATTACACAGGCCAATATGGAAGAAAACTGACAATACCGATATATGAACACCAACTAGCCACCAAGAGACATGACCAATTCTCTCTGGCCTGAACGCACACAGAAAAAGAAGGTCATGAATTCGACTGGGGCAACACATCCATAACAGCACGAGCCAAACAGAGACATGCCGGGGAATTCCTGGAGGCCTGGCATTCCAACCAGAAATCCATCAACAAAGAAATTGAACTGGACCCGTTGTACAAACTACAGAAAAACAGAACCGGGAGTGATGCCAACCACCTCAGCAAACCGAGGCATAAAAACAACAAGCAGGACAGAACACCAAAGTTTCACTGGAGGTGTACTGACAATGGTACCTAGCAGGGTGATGAAACGTTTGCAATCAAACCCACTGGCTTGGTGACAACCTGTAAAAAGTACATTTTGCTGACAGTATGATACAAATGAATAGGTTTCACAACTTGAACAATGGAGGAAATAGGTTTCTTCATACTCTTCCCTTTGTTGATGGAAATATACTTTCAATGAATCCTTTCGCTTTGTTTTGGAAAGCAAGTATATCTATTTGATAACCAGCTCCAAAATGATCTTCCTCAATCACTTCCTTCGTTGTATATTTGTTGCTTTAGAAAAATAAACGTGCACTGAGGGAGTTTTGATCTCTTTATTCAAATCATTTTCTTGCTTATTTGAGTGATTTGCCACAACTTTCTGCATACATTCATTTTCTTCACAGGTACGCTTCCAAAGTGGAGCCTCCATTTCCACATCTTTCACAATTTTCTCCACATTTATTTATTCTGTTATTATTCAATTCCTTTTCAGGTTTGTTGATGTCTTTCACAAACTAAAACAGAAATTCTGAGGAAGGGCCACTTGACCTGGAACATTAATGCTGATTTCTCTCCACAGATACTGCCAGACCTGCTGAGTTTTTCCAACACTTTCCATTTTTGTCTCTGATTACAGCATCCACACTTCTTTCGGTTTTTGTTGAGTTTTTGTTTAGTTAGCTTAGCAACTGCTTCAGGCAGTTCAGCCGCATTTATTTTGGAGTCACATCTCCAAACCTTATACACATTTGGTAACTTTACATGGACATTATGTGCAGTTCAGAATTGTTACTGATTGCTCCTTAGGCTATTTCAACTTATTTGTTAGCTCATCAATCTCTTTCTTAAAAAGTTCCTCAGCCATTTTTAAAGTCTGAATCTGCTAACTTGCATTGCATATCTCATCAATTTTGTTTGCCAGTTTGCTTTGGAGTTCTAAACTTTTATTACTCTTTTTAAACTGAATTGCCAATAGTTAGCCAGTATTGGCATTTAATTCTGCATTCAAGCAACTGTTCTAATTTATCAGCAATTTCTTCTCCTGTTCAAGGAATTTCCCCATACTTCATAGATACCTTTGATAGTTGAAGTTCATCAGGCTTTACTTGAATATCTATCTTGGTGGAATTTATTTTATTAGTTTTATCCTTTAAATGTTTCATGCTCTCATTCAAATGTTTTACTTGCTGTAACCAATACTCAAGTGTGATCTTTGAATTTTTCAGTTACAAACTCATCTTTTGTACATAAACATTGGTTCTCTACACTGATCAGTTTCTTTTTAACAGCACCTAGTTCCTAATCATAGAATCCCTACAGTGTGGAAACAGGCCCTTTGGACCAACAAATCCACACCAACCCTCAGAGCATCCCACCCAGACCCATCCCCCTAACCTAGGCACCCCTGAACACTACAGGCAATTTAGCATGGCCAATCCACCTAGCCTGCACATCTTTGGACCGTGGGAGGAAACCAGAGCACCTGGAGGAAACCCACGCAGACAT
Source organism: Ginglymostoma cirratum (assembly GCA_024137785.1). Taxonomy (NCBI): domain Eukaryota; kingdom Metazoa; phylum Chordata; class Chondrichthyes; order Orectolobiformes; family Ginglymostomatidae; genus Ginglymostoma; species Ginglymostoma cirratum. The sequence continues at coordinate 17,776,157 of JAHRHZ010000050.1, forward strand.
GGGGGGCATGTGCAAACTCCACACAGACAGTTGCCCGAGGGTGGAATTGAACTCAGGCCTCTGGTGCTGTGAGGCAGCAGTGCTAACCACTGAGCCACTGTGCTGCTCCTGATGCTGTCTTTGGCATACCTGAGTTTCTGATATTAACTTTTGTTTCTGGGCAAGCTTTTTTTCCATCTCATTCTGTCTAACCCTCTGTGATATCTCAATTGGCTCTCCTGAAACTTAGAGAAGGCAAGAATTTTATACATGTGAAATTACTACCAAGTATAAAATGCACCCTTGCAATATATGAACTAGGAACAATTCCCAAAGTAACAATTCTGTTTTCTAAGTAACTTCATAAACTAACTTTGTTTAAGGGAACGTGTTAATAAATTTTATAAGGACTCCTCACTTATACTTCATCTCTTTTGAGTTCTCTTTCTCTTCCTTATACTTTTCCTCCATTACTAATGCCTCTCTCTCAATTTGAAGATCAAACTTCCACTCTTCAATTTCAAGTTCAAGTTTTCTTACATCTTTGTGCCTTTTTATTCCAAGGTGATCCATCAGCAACCAAACACTAGTTGTATTCCAGGGTTAGGCTCTTTTTCTGCCAATTCCAGATACTGAGCTATTCTCAAGTGTCTGTGTTTGCTTAGACCCTGCATTTAACTCTAACAATTTTGCAGATTACTTGAAGATAAATCTTTCATTCCCAGAAAAGTTGTAACAACTGACAAAGCCAATCTGGTTTCAAACATGTATGGCAAAATTCTTCACCAAATTCTTACCAACTTAAACCCTAGCAAATCTTGGTACTCATATTAATATGTCGATTCCAAATCTATAAAAACCTGCAAATTATGTTATGGCCCAGACCAGACTGGTCTGTGTCCTTGTTCCCTATTATTATTTCCTTAGCCTCATTCTCTAAGGGGCTTACAATCATCTTGGTCTCTCTTTTTAAATATGTTCTTCCTGTCTGTCTTGATTCTTGCATGTTTACCCTAAAAGTATATCTTCTCCCTCTTTATTTATTTTTTGGGCATTTTTCCTAATCATCTGGCTACCACTAATCTTTGCCAAATTATATACGATTTCTTCCAATTTGATGCGATTCTTAACTTTCCTGGTAAACAATGGTTGGCTAATCGTACTCCTAGAATCCTTCTACTTCTCTGTCATATATCTTTGCTGTGAGCTATGAAGTGTTTTCTTAAATATCTGCCATTTGCAGCTAAACTTGTTTTCTCAGTCCTATTCAACCAGTTCAGTTCTGAGGAAGGGTCACTGGACCCGAAATGTTAACTCTGTTTTCTCCTTCACAGATGCTGCTATTACCCACAATGATCCACGTATTTGAGCTGGGCCATTGGAATCCCCTTCCTTTCCGATGTATGTCTGACGCTTTTCCATGAAGCCGGTTCTCACAGCTCGGAGCAGATCTTCTACTGGGTCTTCTTGAGTTGACGCACAGTCTTCTGCCATGGGTCTTACTGTGAGTCTTCACCAAGGAGGTGGCTTCCTGATCTGTGTGTTCTTATCCCTCCTCACTTGGTACCTTTCAGAATGTTCCGCGGCTTTTGGCCAATGGGGTCATGACCTGGGCTCAAAGCATCCAAAACAATCACACCAACACTTTTTCAATGTTATCATGCTTGGGAGTTATAAGCGCATGTCCTCAGACATTGGCTGGACGTCAAGATGCCAGAAAATCTGATCAATACTTTTCCAATATACAGCTGTAGGTCTGGTTGTAACTTGTTCCCCTAATCCTTTGGGAATGATTGGTATTCTAAAATGTACAACAGAAATTACATTTCAAAAGTACTTGATGTATATTAAGTGCTTTGAAATATCCTGAGGTTGTGAAAGACACTACACAAATTCAAATCTTTCTATCTACTGAGTAGACAAAGTGAAAATGCCATCTGATCATGATTTGTTTGGAATAATACAGCAAACTTTGTTTAAACAGCAGCTTATGAACTGGCACTCTCGATAAACCGGCAAAAACTATATACCTCAAATACTGTGACATTCACTGTATTATTCTGGCAAGTTATTAACTTATTTACTCTAGTGTAAATATACTTGTTGTTCAATAGAATGGCCACACAAAATACCAACTGTTGATTCAATTTCGAGTCAATTTCTCCTCAAATACTGCGATCTACCTGAATGTGCGAGTAAAAACCAAAAGAACTGTGGATGCTGTAAATCAGGAACAAAAACAGAAATTGCTGGAAAAGCTCAGCAGGTCCGGCAGCATCTGTGGAGAGAAATCAGAGATAATATTTCGAATCGGTGACCCTTCCTCAGAACACCGATTAACTCTGATTTCTTTCTACAGATGCTGCTGGACCTGCTGAGTGTTTCTCCGAGCAATTTCTGTTTTTTGTTATCAATGTCCAAGTAGTCAGTTGAAGGTCTGACTGAGAAGGATTTTTGCTGGTAAGTTTTATTTAAGGCAAAGTTGCACTATTAAATAAGTAAGTTATGCTGCAAATAAAGTATAACAGTGATGTGTATACACCCTGAACTACGTTCCTGTTACTTAGTGTGTGCTTCACATTGATTATGTGGATTTCTTGATCAGCCAGGCTATTTGATCAACTGGAACACTCCTGGTCCCATAGGTGTCAGTCAGTAAAGGTTTTGCTGTAATTCCTCAATAAAAGGGTATTGTTCAAAATGGCGTTGAATTTTAGAAAATCATTTAATATTGATTAAATTAATGTATTAAATACATATCTGAACAACAAAATTGGAAATTAACTTTGGTTTTGATGTGAGCATTTGTATGCATTATATTGAGCTTCTTCATAACTAATCACTCAACTTTATTTTCTGTTTTAGACAATAAAAGGTTAGATATTTGCGTTACAAAATACATTAGCAGCAGGTGCCCTTTCTTTACTGCTATGTACAAAATACCCAATAACTAGTTTAAGAAATATAGAAAGACGGGCAATATTATTCTGCCAGAAACTGGCAGTTCATGAATATAGTAGTAAACATTAACTGCAGTTTTAATTTTAGCTTATTTAGCCATTAAGATGATTCTGTTGTTTATTAGTTGTAGAATGTGATTTTAGTACATAGTAAATTACTAATTTGCTTTCAACAACTAATGTTTGATTTGTCTTTGCACTATATCTAACAAGCAAACTCTTAAATCAGATGAGAGTAATCAAGTTGCAATAATTTACATATTTTCCAGACGCCATTGTAATTAACTTCACATTTATGAAAAGGGTAGCAACATTATTCTTGCTATGGAGTGCTTATTAGACTAGTTTTTTATTTTATGTGTTTGAATACTGCCTTCATTGGGCTTGTTAATTTCTTTTTATGTAATGTTATATGCATTAGTTGGATTGCTTAAAATGAACAAATTGATTTACTTAACTATTCCCCTTCATAATGCAGCTTCTTACGATTTAGATTATGACAATTAAGTGACACACAGAGTTATGGTAACAACTGGTTGAAATAAGCAAATGAAGATCCAGAGATATGGGAAGTACCCCAGGCAAAACTATTCCAGCTGCTAAATTCATATCTATCTTCTTTCACTAGGTTAGCACATGTTGGGCTTCAGCAACGGAATAGACAATAGACAATAGGTGCAGGAGTAGGCCATTCGGCCCTTCGAGCCAGCACCACCATTCATTATGATCATGGCTGATCATCCACAATCAGTATCCTGTTCCTGCCTTATCCCCATAACCCTTGATTCCATTATCTATAAGAGCGCTATCCATCTCTTTCTTGAAAGTATCCAGAGACTTGGCCTCCACTGCCTTCTGGGGCAGAGCATTCCATATATCGACCACTCTCTGGGTGAAGAAGTTTTTCCTCAACTCTGTTCTAAATGGCCTACCCCTCATTTTTAAACTGTGTCCTCTGGTTCTGGACTCACCCATCAGCGGAAACATGCTCCCTGCCTCCAGACTGTCCAATCCCTTAATAATCTTATACATCTCAATCAGATCCCCTTTCATCCTTCTAAACTCAAGTGTATACAAGCCCAGTCACTCCAATCTTTCAACATATGATAGTCCCGCCATTCCGGGAATTAAGAGAAGTGCTTTTCACTGCCTTCTCCATCAGCTTTTTTACGATTAATTTTCTTCCCTTATTTCACCTGAAATCTTTGAGTCTCATGCTGAATGCCCATTATTTCAAAACCTTTGAGCGAAGTGTCCATTTTACGTTTGTAATCTGTGACTGGTTTCCAATTTCCCAAAATACTAATTTATAGTAGCTATTCAACTGTTCACTGCTGTTCCACAATTTGGAAATCATGCCTGACTAACTTATTAGAGTATTTTGAGGAAGTCTCAACCAGAGTGGATAGAGGGGCACAAGGAGATGTGTTGTATTTGGACTTCCAGAAGTCATTCTACAAGGCACCTTACAAAATGTTAAGCCATAAGAGCCCATGTGTTAAAGGTGGCACATTGGCATGGATAGAGAATTGGCTCATGGGCACGATAAAGAAAATGGAGATAGTGGGTTCTTTATCAGGTTGGCGACCTGTGACTCATGAGATTTCACAGGATCACTACTGGGACCATAACTGTTTACAAGATATATTAATGTCTTGGAGGAAGGAAGTGAGTGCATTCTAGCCAAATTTCAGGTGACACTAAAAGACTGAGAAGGTAGGTTGCAAGACAATAGTAACAGTTTGCAGAGGGACATTGACAGAACATAGAACATAGAACATACAACATACAACATACAACATACAACAAAGAACAGTACAGAACAGTACAGGCCCTTCGGCCTACGATGTTGTGCTGACCTATTATCCTACAAAGATCAATCTACCCTGCATACTGTACATTTTACTATTATCCATGTGCCTACCACCGCCGGCAGCGCATTCCACATGCCCACCAGTCTCTGTGTGAACAAACCTACCTCTGACATCTCCCCTACACCTTCCACCAATCACCTTAAAATTATGTCCCCTCGTAATAGTCATTTCCGCCCTGGGAAAAAGTCTCTGACTATCCACTCTATCTGTGCCTCTCATCATCTTGTACACCTCTTATCAAGTCACCTCTCATCCTTCTTTGCTCAAATGAAAAATGCCCTAGCTCCCTCAACCTTTCCTTGTAAGACCTGTCCTCCAGTCCAGGCAGCATCCTGGTAAAAGTAGGTTGTGTAATTGGCAAAAAGTTAACAAATGGAGTATAACGTGGGAAAATGCAAAGTTTATTCATTTTGGAAGGGAGAACAGAAGAACAAAGTATTATTTAAATGGAGAGAAACTGTAGAATGCTGCAACATAGAGAGACTTGGGGATACTTGTATATGAAACACAGAAAACTAGCACATAGGTACAGCAGGTAATGAGGAAGTCTAATGGAATGTTGGCCCTTATTTCAAGAGGGTTGGAGTATAAGAATTGGGAAGTCTTCCTGCAAATGTACAAGGTGCTGGTAAGACCACATCTGGAGTTCTGTAAGAGTTCTTGCTCCCTTATTTAAGGAAAGATATCATTTCATTGGTGTGCCATGAGCAGTCTTTTTCAAACTTATTCACTCTTTGGACCTGACCATCTCTGGCTGGCCAGCTTTTCCCTTGTTGCTCTTGAGAAGGTGATGGTAAGTTGCCTTTTTGAACTGCTGTAGTCCATGCGCTGTAAGTTGGTCCACAATGCCCTTAGGGAGAGAATTCCAGGATTTTGACTCAACTACAGTGAAGAAATGGAAATATATTTTCAAGTCAGGATGGTGAGTGTCTTGGAAGAGGACGTGAAGGTGGTGATGTTCCCATGAATCTGCTGCCCTTGTCCTTCTGGGTGGAAGTGGTCACGGGTGGGGAAGGTGCTGTCTGCCAATCTTTGGTAAATTTCTGCAATTTAGATAGGAAGAAACTCTTACCATTGTTGGAGAGGGTCAAATGACTTGAGATATAGATTTAAGGTAAAGGGTAGGAAGTTTGCAGGAAATGTGAGGAATTTGTTTTTTTTCTCCAAGAGAATGGTGGGAATCTGGAAGTCATTGCCTATAAGAATGGTTGAGGTAGAAAGCCTCATAAAAATGCTGAAGGAATTAAATGCGCATTTATGATGCCAAGGCATACAAGAGTTTGGGCCAGGTCTGGAAAATGGGATTACAATAGTTAGGTGGTTGTTTCTGACCAGCACAAACTCCAGAGGGCTAAATTTGGCTATAATGCACTCACTTCCTTCCTCCTAGTCATTAATATATCTTGTAAACAGTTATGGTCTTAGTAGTGATCCTGTGAAATCTCATGAGTCACAGGTCTCCAACCTGATAAAGAACCCACTATCCCCATTTGCTTTTTCGTGCCCATGAGCCAATTCTCTATCCATGCCAATACGCCACCTTTAACACATGGGCTCTTATGACTTAACATTTTGTAAGGTGCCTTGTAGAATGACTTCTGGAGGTCTGGGTGGGTTTTTTTTTTTATCCAGTAGAGCACTATGATTCTGTGACTCTATAAATGTGAAACTGCAGTTCAAAAACCTACATTGCTTTCACATTGTAAATAGGAAACAACTGGAGGAAAAGAAGCAGAAAAAGCTGTTCACTATGGATTGAACATGATTTAGATATTTGTTTCATTTTTTAATATTCTTTTCAATTTACACAAACAACCAGCTGATTGCCTCTTGCTGAGCATTATTATTGATGATAATAGCAGGAAATTATCGCTCTATTCTTTTCATGGTTGCCCCAAATCATGCTTTTTTACACAGCTTTCATACAAAAGTGAAACTTGCATTACACATACATTGTCTTGGCCATACATGAAGCAATTGTACATTTTCATAATCAACTTTTCATTACCTTTTGTTGTTCAATCAGTCAAACGTGACTCATCGTTTGTGCCTGTATTAAAAAGTGATAGTCAATTTTTCATGCAATTTAAGTTTAAAATACTCATTGCTATCTTGTAAATTAGGGTGACAGTAGAGTTGGCTGAACTCATAAAGGTTGATTTTATTTTTCTGAAATTCCCAATTATTTCAATCAAAGCAGGCTAAATGATGTGTTGATTGAGCTACGTCAAAATTGGTTTTGACTTAGTGCAGATAATGATGTGAGTCTATGCATCTTGCTTAAACCTTTTGAGAAACTTGAAAATCTGATCTCCATAGTAGAGATGAAAGGGGGAAAGTTTGTCTCATAACCCTTTGAAGATAAACTCAAATTACAGGAAAAATAGTCGTAAACTCTTCCTGGCTTGAACCTTGCAGTTGCATTATTTATTAGATATTTAGTATCCATTTGCTGATCATGTCTGAGGATAATCCATTAAAAGGGTTTTCATAGCTATAATGGTGAAATTACTACTACATGGTCATGCATGTTAATGTGTCACTTATCTGCAAGTAAGAAAATGACACAAGAGCAAATCAGAGGCTATGAATACTGTAGCAAATAACTTATGTTCTGACTCCCCAAACCCTGTCTACCATTTACAAGGCACAAGTTAGGAGTGTAATGGAATACTCCCCACTTGTCTGGATGTGTGCAGCTCCAACAACACTCAAGAAGCTTGACACCATCCAGGACAAAGTAGCCCGCTTGATTGGTACCATATCCACAAATATCCACTCCGTTCACCACCAATGTTCAGTAGCAGCAGTGTGTACTATCTACAAGATGCACTGCAGAAAAACACCAAAGATCCTCAGACAGCACCTTCCAAACCCAGGACCACATCCATCTAGAAGGACAAGGGCAGTAGATGTGTGGGAACACTACCACTTGCAAGTTCCCCTCCAAGCAACCTACCATCCTGACTTGGAAATATATACCATTCCCTCACTGTCGCTGGGACAAAAGCCTGGAATTCCCTCCCCAGTAGCATTGTGGGTCAACCCACAGCAGGAGGACTGTAGAAGTTCAAGAAGACAGCTCACCACAACCTTCTGAAGGGCAACTAGAGATGGGCATTAAATACTGGCTAGCCAGCGACGCCCACATCCCACAAATGAATAAAAAATAAGTTGGGCCATTTAGGACTGTGATGAGGAGAAATACCCAGAGAGTGTTGAGCATGTGAAATTGTTTGCCACAGAAAGTCATTGAGGCCAAAACATTGAATGTTTTCAAGAAGGATTACATATAATTCTTAGGGCTTAAAGAATCAAATAGTATTGGGAAAATGCAGGATCAAGGTACTGAGTTGGATGTAATTGGCAACATAGGTGGCCAAGGTGGTTAAGAAGACATATAGCATGCTGGCCTTCATCAGCCAGGGCATGGAGTACAAGAGTTGGCAAACCAAGTTGGCCTACAAAATTATGAGAGGCGTAGAAAGGGTGAATAGCCAGAAGCTTTTTCCGAGGGCTGAAGTTTCAATTACAAGGGGGCACAGGTTCAAGGTCAGAGGGGAAAGGTTTAAGGGGGATGTGCGAGGGAAGCTTTTCACATGGAGAGTGGTAGCAGCCTGGAACGCACTGCCAGAGGAGGTGGTGGAAGCGGGCACATTGAAGACATTTAAGAGACTTCTGGATGGTTATACAAGTAGGGAGGGAATAGAGGGATACTGACCATATAAGGGCATAAGGTTTGTTTTTTAGATTAGTCAGGACATGAAGATCAGCACAGACTTGGAGGGATGAAGGGCCTGTTCCTTGCTGTACTTCTCTTCTGCTGTTTGGTTCTTTTTTCAGCCATGATTACATTGACTGGCAGAGCAGGCTCAAAGTACCAAATGGGCTACTCCTGCTCCTATTGTCTATGTTTCTGTCCACATTGTGAGATTTTCAGTTTGTAATGTCTTCAAACATCAAATTAATGTTCTTAACAAATCATGTACTTATTCTGTTTTAGCAGTTAAAAGGTTCTAATGTGGCCATCTTAATTTAGTAATTAAATACGAGAAGAGGCTCCTTTATGCTTGGTATAAATGTTTAACTTTGAATAGTTGGTAATTAGCCCACATTCATGATGGTCCATTGGTTGTCTCATTGCAACTTCAGCATTTATGTGATGCACTAAACATTCTGGAGGCCACTGGACTGATTCCAATATCCAATTATGGTGAACTTTGAACATATCATATTGGCACTGCAGAAACTAGACCTTTGCATTTCATGTCTCAGCTGTTCACAAACAGCATCAAGTAAAATGATGGCCCTGAAATTCTCTGTATGTTCTCCAAACTTCAAACATGATCCCATTTGGGGACCAATTGAATCTCCTTTAAAAAAAAGTTGAAATTGGTCTGTCTAGGTTTTGCAGGATTGGTGATGGCCTTTTGGGGATTGAATTGTTGTTCCACCAGAAGAATGATAGGAGTTATTCCTGACATTTATTACTGGTTTGTGAGCTGTTTTATTTCTTAGAGGCACTATATTGATTTAGTAGTGCCCAAAGCTATTACATCAACAGCATTCAGCAGGGAGGGGGAATTTCATTGCTGCTGTCTTAGCAAGATTAAAATCCACATCTTAGTAGTGAAAAGATAATGGGTTAGGATTTGTACTATCCATTTGCCAACTGGCACTTTTTCTCTGATGTCCAAACGAAACTCCCCAAACTCCTTTTGTCAGCCGGACAAATATGAAGCTGGGCAGGAAGCAGCGCTTAAGGGGCAAATAATTGCCACTTGTCCATTTTAAGGGTCTGAACTAAGATGCACTGCCCTTAACCTTTCCTGTCCCCTATAAAACTGACAGCAGGCCAGAGATGATCTGAAAGGTGGCAGGTAGACCACTTAAGGAACTTATGCATTCCTCCTGGTGAACAAACACACTGATATGGAACTATAAAATTCTCCAACAAGAGCGGAGAGATACATTTCCGTCAGATAAAACACTCCGGGAACTGGAGTTTGGGATGGAGCCAGGATTCCCTTTGTGTTTTCCAAGATCCCCTGTTATGGTCCAATGGGAGGATGGGCATGCCTGATACCCTATATGAACTTCATTGAATTCCACCTGTAATGAAATCCAGCAAGCCTAAGATGTGAGTTCTAGTGTAGGCCAGGTATTGTGACTTAGGAACGCTTTGAGATTCCCAGCAAGAAAGATAATTGATTCCAGAAGGGATGCATGACCTTCCAAATATTGTCCTTTAGGAGTATTTTCATAAAGAATGGAATATTTTGTTAGTCCTTTATGGGCTTCAGTGATTTACAAGTAGATTTAAAAAACGCCAAGGCACAATTCTGAAGAAGAGCAGGAGACTTATCCCTGGTATTCAATTGAGGCAAATGGGTCTGTTGTATCTCTACTTATGTTTATACTACTGAGTTATCTTTAAAAGCAAAATATTACTGGTATGTGGGCAACATCAGCAAGACAGCATTTATTGTGCATTCAGAGTTACAGCAGTAAGGGACATGCATCATCTTATTGAGCATAAAATCAAAATTAAGTATAGTAACACTATTTATTTCTTGCATATACTTAAGAGATGTTGGTCAAAATTAATTTTGGTTTCACTTCCAGCCAAACCTAACAGAAGTATATCTTAAGATTATCTGCAAATAAAAAATCTCATAATAAATAGGAACAAACCTGACTACTTATTAAAATATTTTTAGAGTCTTAGATGATGTGGTGCCCTTGGATTGACAAAAGACATTTGATAAGGTACCATATCAAATGTGATTACACAAAATAGGAGCTCATGATGCAGTGGGTAACTATTAGCTGAGGAACAGTTACATAACAGGGAGTAGGGTTAAATTGGTAATTTTCAGATTGGCAAGCTGTAACTATTAAAGTATAACAGTGACCAGTACGGGACCTCAACTAATCACTATCAATTTCTTGGTTAAAGGATTAAATATATATATGTTGCTAAATTCCTTCATGACATAAAGATACGTCAGGGAGAAAATTGTGAAGATGACAGGAGTAGTCAGCAAAGGGACGTAGGTAAGTTAAGGGAGTAGATAAAAATTTGGCCGATGGAGGACAGTTTGAGAAAATGTAAGCTTATCTACTGTGTCTGGAAGAATAGAAATGCAGTATATTATTTCAATGGAGGGAGATTACAGAATATGCTCTACAGAATGATTTTGATTATCCTGAACATAAATCATAAAAAAAAATGTGCAGGTGCAGCAAGCAATCAGGAAGGCAAGTGGAATGTTATGTTTATTGCAAGGAGGATGGAAAAGTTGCTGGAAAAGCTCAGCAGGTCTGGCAGCATCTGTGAAGAAAGAAAGTTTTGGGTCTGGTGACCCTTCCTCAGAACTGATTCCTCTGTGCTGAGGAAGGGTCACCGGACCCGAAATGTTAACAGTTTTTTTCTTCACAGATGCTGCCAGATCTGCTGAGCTTTCCCAGCAACTCTGTTTTTGTTCCCGATTTACAGCATCCGCAGTTCTTTCGGTTTTTAAATTAAGAAACAAGCCTTTTGGTTTTTGCTGTTATGTCCAGAGATTAAAGGATAGATGTAAGGAATGTTATGATGTTTAAATCCTGCTAATCCTACTTGCTACATGTTCTTGATTTTGTTTGAGTTAAAGCTTTTATCTTTTTATAAGTATACTTTATGAAAATATGCAAATGACAGAGTCGACTGTGCAGTCTGTAATAAACTATTTGTCAGAGAATTACAATAAGCACTTGTAATCTTTTCAAAGCCATTGTAAATAAACCTTCATTATGATGAAGGTTTTGTTCCTCTTAGGGGCAAGGTGGTGATGAAATCCATTTCTATCATCCTGACAGCATACGACATTTACAGAACATTGAGTTCTAAGAGTAGTCAAGTAGAAACGTTCAATTCTGGCCTGTTACAGAGCATGGACTTAATACACACATTTTTCTGGAATACTCAGAACAGGGGTCACTGATGAGCAGTTCTGGGGACACTGTTGTTTTGGACACAAACAGGGGTAGACATTTTAGCTGTGCTGTGTAGGGGCAAGAAGGGTGGATTAACTCTATTGGTTACCTTATATGATGCCCTGTGGAGCTGAGAAGGTGGAAAGGTCACTGGATCTGTTTTGGGCAAGGCCTTGAATACCTCAGAAGATGCCACTGAGCATTAATGCTTCACTGCAGTCAAAAGGTGAGTGGTGGGAGGAAACTTTTCTAGTTTCAGTAATATTTACTTCAAATAGCCAGATTAGAGCTCAAAGAAATCTGGCTCGGTAAAGCTAGGTGTCAGTGAAAATCTGGAGTTATGCTTGTCAATAAGAACTGGAGTGCAGTTGTAGAGTCTAGGGCAGCATTGACCCAGAACAGGAGGGTGAAGAACTAGAACTGGAGCTATCATTGAGGCAGCCCACAACAGAATGGCTCTTGAGTGGGAATTTTAAGGCAGGCTCAGCAAAAATTAAGAATTGTAATCTCTTGTGAAACTCACTAAGAATTAATTACTCACTGTCTCATGTATGTCAGGGGGAGTAGCTGAGAAATCTATGGGATCTGTCTTGATAGCATTTGTTGTGCGCTGTTGGATGCATGCTTACAGTATATGTTGCAGTATATCACCCCAATTTGCAATATTTTAATGCTGGGTGTTAAAATTAAGTTCTACATATATTGTAGGTTGTGCTGCATTCTGGCCTGGAAAGTATTATTGTTTGTTCAAAACTGTATCATGTGGCTTTATTTTCATAGAAAGTGATCTGGACCTCATCTTGTCAAGCAGGATAGGATGCTGCTTGGCCTGCTGTGTTCATCCAGCTCCACACCTTGTTATCTCAGATTCTCCAGCATCTGCAGTTCCTATTATCTCTGGACCTCATCTTGTGTCAACTTTCAGAATAAAAGCTATAGGTCTCTAACCAGATGATAATATAATTTAATGATCTTGTCCAGAATTACAAAATAAAATGGACAGTCTAGTCTATCTGGTAATGGGATTTAAAGCCCAGCAGCAATCTTACAATGATGTCAGAGATACTCCTTAATGGGCATAAATAGCACAGTGAGAATCCATTCACTACTCCAGTTTCTTTGCTCACTGTTGCATCTGTCACTGGAGGTATATTACCATTATAATGGGGGCAGAAAGCCTCAGATTGAGATCTACTGGGAACAAAGTGTAAAATGGTCACATTTGAAACAAAGGCTACAGCATCAGTCTTGATTGTGGATCAATTTTCAGTTCTTGGCTTTTGGAATAGGAAAGGAAAGAGAGAGGTCTCTCAGACAGAGACAGAAACTGAAGTTGGAGGATTCCACAGAGACAAATGCTGTGATTTCTCTGAGAACTAGTAGGGCAGAATTTGGGAGAGTGGATGATCTTTGGTCGAAGGCAAGTATCTCATGGCAATATAGATTATCTAGAAGAGTTGTCCTGCTGTAGCTGGGTAGAGATTTTACCAGGGAGAATCTTACTACTACTGGTCAATTTGGAAAGTCTCTACAAATTGAGAAAGAGTGTCTGTTCAAGGTCACTCAATGTTATAACTTGGTAAACATCACAGATATGAACACGTTGGAAGTTAGAACTGACTGTGGACTGATTTCTATAAGGATTGTGATCCTATGGACGTAATGTTAAATATTGTAGTTTATACAGTATGCAATAACACACTATATTCTTTTATCGTTATATTTACATGTGTACTCATGGGTTAGTCAAAGTATTACATTTAAACAGCGTGTTTACATTTCTGCAGTTAAGAATAATAGTTGCTTATCGGTTAATGTTTGGTTGTTGTTTTTAATTGACTTGTTACAGTAAAGGCCTTAAATATTAATAGAATCCAAGTCAGTTGAGAAAATTGAAACCAAGACACTGGTAACTTTTCTTTTGTAGAGAAAGTTTATTGGTTTCCTCTCATCCCACACTCAGTGTCACAGGTGCTCCCAATTTAGATGTGTTCATATAAAAGTAGCCAGGGGACCTCTTGTGGAACAGTGGTAGTGTCCCTACCCCTGGACTTGGAGGCCCGCGTTCAAGTCTCACCTGCTCCAGAGGTGTGTAACAACATCTTTGAACAATCTTCTTGACAATCATCATCAGATACTTAATTCCAGATATTTATTGAATTCAAATTCTACCATCTGCCGTGACGGGATTCAAACCCAAGTCCCCAGAACATTACCTGGGTCTCTGGATTAACAGTCCAGCGATAATACCACTAGACCATCACCTCCCCACGCCTCAGGGATATGTAATAACATCTTTGAACAGGTTAATTAGAACATATTCCAAACTGAGATAAGAATAATGCTGTATCAGAGATAAAAGGTAGGGTCTAACCCCGAAACGTCAAGCTTTCCTGCTCCTGTGGTGCTGCTTGGCCTGCTGTGTTCGTCCAGCCCCACGCCTTGTTGGCTAAGAATAATGCTAATGGGTTCTGAAATGCAGTGAGAATGTGATATAAAAAGATTTGGGAAAAAGTAGTCACTCAGACCCTCTTGTGGCGCAGTGGTATCATCCCTATCCCTGAACTGCGAGACCCGGGTTCAAGTCCCATCTGTGTAATAACATCACTGAACAGACTGATTCAGGAAAATTTGGTTAAATAAGTTAAAATAAAGAGGAAGGATGACCTCCTCATGAATCCACTTAAAAAAAAAGTAGCCACCTGTTTCTTTCAGATGAAGTCATTAATTAACTTAACAATGTGACTTACCAGACATTAACATTAAAACTTGAAACCTTGTTTACAATTCCTTTAAGTTGGTCACTGAGAATTCCAAACTCTTATTTAAGATTATCTGTATCTGTGGGGATTAGAATTCATACAATGCAATGCTTCCAAAAGCTGCAGTAGCAGAGCAAATTCAAAAGCATCTCAGCTGAAAATGCCAGGTTGATCACTGTATTACAACACAGAGAGAGGCAGCATTTCTACCTCTGTATTCACAACACAGTAAAGTTAAACCAAACACATACCCTCAATAATAACTCCAATGGTTCCTAACTAGTCTTTTGCATCACAAACCCGACTTTGCAGTTTTGTGTCTTTAACAAAAGTCTTTACTATTTATTAAATATATAGCAATTTTAGCAGGCTGATAAAACAAGGTAGTCTAATTCATTTCAACGCTTTAAACTCAAAACATTTGTTTTCAGCCACCATTCGCGCTAAAGGAAGACAAACACAGTTGAGGGAAAATGTAAAAGAAAATAACAAAACTGGCCAGATTCCTTAAATAGTTTTCATGTTACATGTTTTCAGGGGCAGAGATGTGAACTCCTTAGTTGCTTTTCCAGAAATGTTGACCAGGTCATCTTCTCTGTTCACTCAGGTTAAGGCAGCAATACTTCTGACTCAGCTCTCTACTCTCTGGGCTTCTGGAAGCTAGTGTGGCAGATAAGGCAAGGAGCTTTAAAATCTTCATGCTGTGTTATCAGCAGCCAAACTGTACTCCTCGGAAAACATAGATTTAAAAAAAACTTCAACTATGGTTCCACCCTATGAGACTGACTGTCTTTTCCTGAGGTCTCAATTACCATTCAACATCTGCCGTCTGCTTGAACAAAGGCTCTCTTCCATACTTGTTGGAACCAATTCCCAGGTACTGACCTCATTAATAGCTAACATCCGATATCTAGTGAAACTCAGTGCTCTTCCTGGGATTACTGAGTCTGGAGTAATCCTTTTAATTAAGAATCACCTTGCAATTAGCTTCTAGGCTTGACCTCACAAATAAACAAAAATTTAGTTGGTCTGTTCTTTTCCTTTTACAACAAGCTGTTTCCCCAAGTCCACAATCCATCATCAGCTCACAATTCTTTGTACACAGCTACATGCCAAATAGATAAAAGAATTAAAAAAAATGAAACATCAGTGATGGTCCTAACACCTGTATATAGCATTGTTGGAAAGGTTGGGTCCCTTGTGTAGCTGAATTATAGAGGGCATTGATATGCCTATGGTAAGTAGTGTGCCAGATCAGATGTAAACATTGTTTGGCATCTCAATCCGCGTTGTGCTCCCTCCCCCCACATCCCGATGAAATCTGCTTCCTTCTAGTGCATGACCATAATCAGAGCGTGCATCATGGGCAGCACCAGGAGAGGTCAGAGGCCATTTTTCAAGTTTGAATTTCCATAGCATGGACACCACTAGGATAAATTTTGTGAGGTTAGTTCGCAACACCAGCATTGATAATCTAAATATGATACAGTTAAATGAAGAAACAACTTGTGCTCTGATAATGTACATTGACTGACTACGGTATATGCATTTTAAAGTGAAAAAAGAATCAATAAACCTAAGGATTGTGCAAACATGTTACTTCTTTAAAATTATTTGTTATGAATAATAGATTTTTACTTTTGTCTATCCTTGGATGTATTTCTTCTGAGACAAAATTAAACTTGCTCAGTGGATGATGTTTTATCCTTTGCAAGAAATGAACTGACTTGCATTGTTTTGAGCAACATCTGCAACAACATGAAATCATGATTTTCTGCTTTTTACAGCTATTCAAGGTTTTTGGAAAAATAGATTTAAAATATTATTAATCATTTTGTGTGTTCCAAGGCAGATGAGGAACTGCAGATGGTTCAGAAACAAGAAACAATAGAAGTCTGCTGCATAGGAATGAATTGTACCATATAGGAAACTCTGCTGAGAGAGACAGACCAATTCCAAATGACAATTTTTATTCTTTGTGTTTTAGTTTTATTTGAAGTTATAAGATTTAAATTTATTAGAAAGCAAAACATTTCAAGAGTCTGGTTATTAAAATACTTGTTGCTTACATTAGATTAATACCCTTGAGTGACAGCTTGAAACATAGGTAAGATGACTTCTGTCAGATTGCTTATTGAAAAGAGCCTGCTGCTATTGAATTGAAGTATCATTTTTCCAAAAGTAAATGTGTCAACTTCAGGTCAATTTCATGAATTCATAATCAGCTAACTGGTGAGTTCTTTATACTTAGACTGACTAATAGAATCAAGGTTCTTCAGTATAGTATAATGCTAACAAATGTGAAAGGGGGTAATTAAGTTTTGCAAATAATTGGTACAGTGGTGATTGAATCCTAGGATTTAAATAACGTGTGGAAAGGGATTACCAGCCATGACATCAGTGGAAGTGTGCTTCCTTAGACATCCCAGATCTCTTCTGTATTAATCTGCTACTATATACATTGAAAGAGATAGTATTGCCCTTGAGACAGCAATTCCATTTTATCAAATGAACTGCTTCAGTTGTTTTAAAACGTACTTCTGCAGAATGCAGTATTTTCAGATGTAGGAGAGGAAGTGCACATTTGACCCCTCAAGCATGTTACACCATTCAAAAAGATCAATCTGGTGTTGCTTTAACTTCAATGCATCACTGACAAGAGCATTCCAACAGATTTATGTTACTTCTAATTTCAGAAAGTATTAAGTGAAATTTGAATTCTAATCTCTGAAGAAAATATAAAAATAATATGTATCAGCTACAACATGGAGATAGGCTATTCTGATAAAACAGTTAAGATTAAAAGCATCAATGGAAAATTAGTCAGGACCATTGATAAATTAAAGTGATACACATCAAAATTTTGAGGATGAGTTAGTTTGACAAAACAAACAAAAAATAGTAACCAAAGTTTAAAAATAGGTAACATGTGTGAATCAGTGGCATGATGCTCCTTGGCCTCACAATCTGTGCAAGTGTAGTTGTAGTATATGTATGCAGAATACCCTCACACATAGCTGAACATTGTGGTGAGAGAAACAAGTAAAAGAGTGGAGACTGAATGATAAATGTAGTGATTGTAATGAGGTCAGCCAGATGGACATCATAGGATATGAGACCCGAATGGTAAGACAGATTTGAGACTTTGAACAGCCTAGTCCTGCATTGATGTTCCTATATTTTATGGTGGGTTACGTGCTTCAGCAGATGAATTACAATTGTTTTTAACTCTGTGTAACTGAATGATTTTTGAGTGATAAACAAGTCTTGCCCAGGTGTCATTTTAGATGGCCATTTTCCCAGGAATGGCCACTTGTTGCAAAACTTGTGCAATTCGAAAGGAATGCAAAACTCAAAATTTAAGGTTGTGTCACTTTAAGGACAATAAGTAGAGATTGTTAGATTGTTCCTCCATGGTGATATACTATGAAAAGGAACTGCTCAATAACTTATTTCCTGGGTAATTCGAGATATTACCTGCAGTGCTATAACCGTATGAAGCTAATTGCTCCTGAAATCAGGTGGATGCCTCAGAATATTCAATGACAAATACTTTGAGGTGTCCGTGCAGTCTGCACTCCCTTTCTATTCTGTGGCTTCTGAGCCTATGGAGACATGTAAGTGCTGGCAGAGTTGCTTATTGTGAACTAATTCCAAATTGGATTTAACATGCTGGAAACTGGCCAGAAATAATATTGGTAAAGAGGTTGAGACAGATAGAAATATCCAACTTAGAGTGGCTAATGTCTGCATTCACAGCTGTTCTCACCACTTAACATAGAGAGCTTGAGCATGGAAACATTTGTTTCCTGTTTCATGTCCTAAATTTCACTGGCAAGATAGTTCTACCATTAGTTTAGGCACAAGGAATATGCATATGTAGAAGGGCAGAATTGTGTGCATAGCTTGAAATGGTATCATTAGAATTGTGCTGTAGATCCCAATTTAACTTTATATTGTGCATGATGGACTCACAAGAAATTGTACAGTATTGAGGAGGCAATTTATCTTCATCCTTCTCCTGATATTAGTCATTCCTTTTCAGTTGCAATTATAGATATTTGCTAAAGTTTTTCCGTTATTTATTCACTATAATCATTTAACTGCCTTGTGTTGCTGGAACTGTTGATGTATTTCATCAGATGCTCAAGTGGTGCTGTGTGTCACTAAATGTTGGATTGTCTCAATCAAGTTTTATATATTGAACATAGATCAGTTAGCCTGATTGGTAAGAAAATCTATTGGTGGAATTGTGATCTAGTGATGAAATCACGTTTTTAAGCCCTGGGGTATTCTGCTAGATTTTCTTTTGATCACATGATAAGGTGAATTAACTATGTTTCTACTGATAACTTCCAGTACACTAAGGATTATGCATGATGAATTGAAATGAAATCTGGTTTTAGGGCAATGCGAAAATATACAACACAACATTTTTTTGTCTATTTTTGACTCTCTAATTATACGTAGGAACAATGTTAAATTTTGATGCATAACTTTCATATTTGCTGTCAAGTAAAATTCGTCAGTTCTATAACAGGTTATTGATCACTTTGCATTAGGTATTTTGCAATTAATGTCGGTGTCTACTGGTACTGATAGTTTGTACATTGATAGAAAAAGTTGGATTAAATCCTAGATTTTTGGCAAAGTGCGAATTGTGTTGTGATAACAAGGTGTGGGGCTGGATGAACACAGCAGGCCAAGCAGCATCATAGGAGCAGGAAAGCTTGACGTTTCGGGCCTAGACCCTTCATCAGAAAATTTTCTGAAGAAGGGTCTAGGCC
>JAHRHZ010000050.1:17795893-17877352 GCA_024137785.1 Ginglymostoma cirratum
GGCCTAGACCCTTCATCAGAAAATTTTCTGAAGAAGGGTCTAGGCCCGAAACGTCAAGCTTTCCTGCTCCTATGATGCTGCTTGGCCTGCTGTGTTCATCCAGCCCCACACCTTGTTATCTCGGATTCTCCAGCATCTGCAGTACCTTATATCTGCGAGTTATGTTGTGTTTTTTGGGGGCTGAGTGTGATTTCTTGCCATCTCTTAACAAACTCATCTCAGTAACTACCTTCCCCGTTCCTATGGCGTTCTGTACATCCAATTCCATATTATAATGTGCTGTTCGCAGAACAACTCACTGATCAATGGATATCTGCCAAAAGAACAGAATCTTTCAAATGCATAGTTTTAAAATCCTGTTGTGTACCGGGAGAAGCCCTGTCAGTCCAGATTTGTTATGGACAGTCCTTGACATCTGCTTTGGAATGGAAAATGAGGGGAAATTGGAACTTTTCAGACAGTGACCTGGATTTCCAGCTGGACAGAGTGGTGCAGGGGGGGGATATCATCTTCCTCCAGGACTGGCAGTGGAGGCCACAACACCAGATCGTACCAGCCTGGATGGAGTTGCGCCTGGCTCAGTGCAGTCTCAGCTGTCTGGAGGAATGGATAACACTGTAGGAAGAAGGTCAATGACCTTCTCAACTCCACTACGGTAAGTGCCACCATCTTCTATCCAATACCTCACACTTGCTCTCTCTGCTATTGTTACCATTTCCCAACAAGGCTCAAGCTCTACCACTCTCACTATTGTCTGTAACATCTTTCTTGCTTGCTATTGCCCATTGCAACCTCTGACAGTCCTAAACCTGCATGACATCTGCGATGCCTGCTCACTTGTTTATGACACCTCACCACCTGCTTAACAGCTCTGCCACTCCCTTTCATCTCCCTTAATTACCTGCCTCTCTCTCATCCCAGGCAGAAAACAATGCACAATAGGGCAGAAAGAGTCAAGGTTGGTGGTGGCCTGCTTGACATTCAACTCCTCAGCCCTTACAAACAACATCTTGGCTCTGACAGCTCCGAGTGGCTGACTGACTGTGTCCAAGCCCCTGGATTGATATTGGAGACTGCCCTTGATTTACTGTTTCAGGAATCCCTGAGCAGAGGCAATCTCCCCTGACTTAAGTGTTCACACCATGATGATCTTCCTGGCTTTGTACCTGTGTTAAATGGCAAGGCAAGATGGTAACAACATGAGCTTGGTAGCTTGGTCTGAGGGGTCTAAGTGCAAAATGGCAAGGCATTGATGCTGGATACAGAGGTGAGCTCAGAGTGAGTACACATCATTACAGCATGTAAACAGCCCAGAGATATAACCAGGTCTAGTCCATGAGCTGGATTTGTGTCCCTGTGCGTATGGTGTCCTTACAGCAGCATTACGGTGATAGTTGCCAGTATAACATGAGCTGTAATGTTGAAGTGCAGAAGTGCCCTATTAGTCATTTGGAGCTGTGTTGTGTGGTTTATTAGAGACTGGCACATGTCGGATGTCAATGTTCATGCATGCAGTGTATTTGTGGCCAATGCCCTGAGATATTGGTACTCAGTGTCCAACATGGAGGCTGTCCACAACCAGTAGTGATCTGACCTTGCCAGGGATACTGACTCTGATCTTCATGTCAGAATTCTTGATGTTGAACTTGACGTCCATTGTTCAGTCCGTATGCATAGTTGTTCTCCAGAGTTCTGATGTGCGATTCTTATATAAACTTTCATCCTTCAGGTCTATGAAGTGATATATTGATGATTTCTTAAAGTCCTTTCATCCAAATTATTGCAAGTATGCAGCCTGCCTACTTATCAGAAGTAACTTTTTTGTTCCTTGTTACATTTGGGGTTAGCTCTGTTTAAAGCATAACTTTTGCTACAACTAACCACCCTTACTTCAGAACATTCCATTTGCACACAGACCCATTTGAAATGAGGAAACAACTTATCAAACAAATGTTATCTCCCCTCTCATCTCCAGGAAACAAATTGTTTATGTTCCTTCAAGTCCTTTCCAGGGATGGCTAATTCGCATGTTGCTTTCAATCTCCTCGTCTCTTTCATCTCTGTATACAGTTTATTCTAGAAAGCTATGCTGCTGCTTTTCATGTGTGACAGCTAATCTTTTGTTGATACCTTGAATCTATGAACAGTTATTAATATTCTGAAGTCTATAATATCACAAGGGGACTCTTGGCCTTTTCCCAAGAAGATAGTGGCTTGCTCACCGAGATCCTCTCTCTCTCTCTCTCTCTCTCCCCACATTATCTCCATTGATATGTATTATTTTGGGTCTGGTCATCTCTGTTATGTCAATCTGATCCCTCTCAGGCAATGACCACGGGCAGCTACTCATGATACCAGGATAACTGTGGTACCTATGCCTGCCTTCATCTGATGTTTAGTTTATCATTCTTTCTAAAAATGAAAACTTCTTGTTTTCCTAAAACAATACACTGATCAGTGTACATATGGCACAAGGTAAATTGTTGAGACTAGTTCAGTGGGGCTTTGTGACCTCAGTGATTCTTGTGATTCTTCCCTTTTGCTTCCATCTGCTAAGGTTTTGGAAAGATACTTCCTGCTGTAATAGCAGTTAAATGAAACCTCATGCTACACAGCAAATACAGAAAACTTTAGTCTTAAAGGGATCCCAATGTCCAACAACATTGTTGTTTCCCTGTGTGGTTTCTACACAGGGAAAGGGCCCCGAAGGATAAGGTGGAAACTGGAGTTTGTGCTAAACTATAGATTTAAAATAAAGACCTTGTAAATTTCTGAAAGTCTTTTGCCACCTAATTCAGTGTATGGATATCAGTCTATGAAGCACATTCTTCCCTGTAATGGAACCTACTCCCAGATCCCTCTGTGGCCACTTGCTGTTTCCCCATTCTAGTGTTGTCGCTGCAGGTGGACATAGACTTGCTGCTGTCTCCACCCTTTCACGTTGGCTTCTCAATGCAGGACTTTCTCCCCTAGTAGATCATACCCATAGGACCCTGGATGCCCATTGGAAGGGCCAACTGCAAGTATCTTCCTCAGCACTGCTCATCCTTTCCTCCTCTCTAGCCCTTCTCAACTGGCCCTCATGTTAGAAAATAGACGCTCAACCATTCATCCCTGGCACATTAACTGTCCCTGCCTGATGCAACTAACTATGCCTATGCTGCAACAACCGTCTTCTAAAGATAATCAGTGTGACCCCAGCACTGCCGAATGCGGAAATGACCTCATTTGAGGCCTCTTTATCAACTACCTAAAGCTCTGATATCCTATGCACTCTTCATAACATTCAAATGGGATGGTCATATGCTGTTCAATTGTTTATCTAGCTTTTAATTGCAGGTTTTGCAAAAACACATATTGTTCACACCTCAATTGCTATTCCAAACCCATTGTGATGATGTTAGAGGTATATCCCAACACCTCCCCATACAGTCTAACCCTGCCTCTAAGGCAATCACTTTGGAGTATTAATATCCCCGAATTTGATTCAACATGCATTTACCCGCTACAAATCCACAAGCCCTTTCCCTGCTTAGTGCATGTTGCAGATTACACATTAAGTAAAAGTATCCTAACTAGGAACTTTGAAACAGATGGCTCGTCTTCTTTCAAGTTTCTGTGATCTGCAAAGCTCAAGGTATAATTCGTACATCACTGCATGGGACTGGCTCAGCCATTATGAATTAGGAAGTGGGGACTGGGTGTTCTGATGTAATCAGTGAACCAGCAGCTCTGATGTCTGAAGGGAAAGGTACTGCTGAGATAGAAGGAGCTTGCAGCTGAGTTTGTATCATCAGAAAATTTGGAAACCATATATTTCATCCATTCATTTCTATCATGTACATCATTTATAAACAGTTGAGGTTGTGGTATCAATCTCTGTGGCACACCACTCTGAACACCTCAACAATAAACTTCTATTCATTCCAATACAAAGGCTTTGCACTGCAGATAACAAGGTGTGGGGCTGGATGAACACAGCAGGCCAAGCAGCATCATAGGAGCAGGAAAGCTTGACGTTTCGGGCCTAGACCCTTCATCAGAAATGGGGGAGGGGAAGAGGGTTCCGAAATAAATAGGGAGAGATGGGGAGGCGGATAGAGGAGAGGATAGGTGGAGAGGAGGCAGACAAGTTGAAGAGGCGGGGATGGAGCCAGTAAAGGTGAGTGTAGGTGGGGGGGTAGGGAGGAGATAGGTCAGTCCAGGGAGGATGGACAGGTCAAGGGGGCGGGATGATGTTAGTAGATAGGAGATGGGGGTGGGGCTTGAGGTGGGAGGAGGGGATAGGTGAGAGGAAGGACAGGTTAGGGAGGTGGAGATGAGCTGGGCTGGTTTTGGGATGCGGTTGGGGGAGGGGAGATTTTGAAGCTTGTGAAATCACATTGATACCATTGGGCTGCAGGCTGAATATGATTTGCTGTTCCTGCAGCCTTCGGGTGGCATCACTGTGGCATTGCAGGAGGCCCAGGATGGACATGTCGTCTGAGGAATGGGAGGGGGAGTTGAAATGGTTCGCGACTGGGAGGTGCAGTTGTTTGTTGTGAACTGAGCGCAGGTGTTCTGCAAAGCGGTCCCCAAGCCTCCGCTTGGTTTCCCCGATGTAGAGGAAGCCACAATGGGTACAGCGGATGCAGTATACCACATTGGCAGATGTGCAGGTGAACATCTGCCTGATGTGGAAAGTCTTCTTGGGGCCTGGGATTGGGGTGAGGGAGGAGGTGTGGGGGCAGGTGTAGCAAAATCCTCTCCTCTATCCATCTTCTATCCGCCTCCCCCTCTCTCCCTATTTATTTCAGAACCCTCTTCCCCTACGCCATTTCTGATGAAGGGTTCGGCCCGAAACGTCAAGCTTTCCTGCACCTATGATGCTGCCTGGCCTGCTGTGTTCATCCAGCCCCACACCTTGTTATCTCGGATCTCCAGCATCTGCAGTACCTTTTATCTTTGCACTGCAGGTTTTTTTTTCCATAATAACCCTTGATGTGGCACGTTATCAAGTGGTTTCTTGGAAACTAAGTACAGCAATTTACTGGTTCCCTTTTATCCACAGCATGTGTTACTTCCTCAAAGAACTCCAATAGCTTGGTTAAACTTGATTTCTCTTCCACAGAACATATTAACATTGTTTAATTACCTCGAACTTACTTTAAGTGTCCAGTTATAACTACTTTAATAATTGCTTCCAACATTTTATCTATGTCAGATATTAACTGGCCTGCAATTTTTTGTTTTATATCTTCCTCCCTGATTAAAAAAAAATCCTATCTTCAAGTTAATGGACACTTTCCCCAATCAAAGTGATTTTGGAAAGTTAAAACCAATGTATCCACTAATCACTTCTTTGAATATGTAAGAATGAAGTTTATTAAGACCCAGCCACTTATCAGCCTACAGCTCTAACAATTTACTCAACACCCCTTGTCTGGTGAATAATGTTTTCCTGAGCTCCTCCCTTCCTTCCACTTCTTGATTTATCCTTGCTTCTGTGATGTTATACTTCAGGTACCCTTTATCCTCATATCAGAAAGCCAAAAAGGCTTAAAACCTGAAGATCTTCTCAAAACTTGATGTGAATGGAGCTGAGAAGATTTGTAGACACAATAAGTTCAGACCTTAGGAAAAATACTTTGTTTTTGGTCCATTCAGGTCATTCAGATTTGTTCAGGTCAGTTTGCATCCAATTGGGTCAGTTTGAGTTACACAAAGTTCTTTTCCTAAGGGCACAACTGTAGCTGTAATGTTCATAAGTCTATCTGGTAAATGCATGTCTTTTGGTGATTGTTTTGGGAAACAGTGGCGATGTAATATATTTTGATTTTCAAAAGGCATTTGATAAGGTACCACACATTAAACTACTTAATGTGATACGAGCCCAGTATTTTGGAGTTACTTTATTAGCATGGATAGGGGATGGGCTAACTAATAGAAGAGACAGAGAATTGGAATAAGGTGTTCATTTTCAGGATGTCAACCTGTAATTAGTGGTGTGCCACAGGGATCAATGCTGAACTCACAATTACTTACAATATGTATTTACAATATATACATATGACTTGGATGAGGAAAGTGAATGGACTCTCACTGAAGTTGCAGATGACACAAAAATGATTGGGAAGGTACATGCTAAGGATGACACAAAGAATCTGCAGAGGGATACAGACAGGATAAGTGAGTGGACAAAACTTGGCATATGGAATATAATGTGAGGAAATGTGAGGTTAAACACTTTGACAGGAAGAACAGAGGAGCTGAATATCACTTAACTGGAGAAAGATTGCAGAAAGCTACAGAACATTGGGACTTGATTAAATGTGAAAAATGTTGTTTCTCCTGTAGGAGAGTCTTCGACCAGAAAGCACAATCTTAGAATAAGGGACAACACATTTAAGACAGAGATAAGGAGGAATTACTTCTCTCAGACCGTAGTGAAATGTGGAATTCTTTACCACAGAGAGCCATTGAGGCTGAGCATGAAGTATATTCAACATGGAGGTAGACATTTTTGATCAGAGTGGGAATTAAGAGTTATGGGGAACAGATGGGAAAGTGGAGTTAAGAATCATCAAATCATCCATGTTCTCATTGAATGAAAGAGTAGACTTGCTGAGCTGAGAGACCTACTTCTGCTTCCACGTATCATGATCTTATGATGCTACTGAAATAGGAGCAGACCATCACTGAGTTTGCAGCAGGGCGTTACTGAGTTAGGAGCAGGGTGTTACTGAGTTAGGAGCAGGGTGTTACTGAGTTAGGAGCAGGGTGTTACTGAGTTAGGAACAAGTGTTACTGAGTTAGGAGAATGACGTTACTGAGTTAAAAGGAGGAACACACAGATTCCATTTCTGAAGCAGAGCTGAAAACTGAATATTACATCAGAAGATCATGAGACATTCAGAAACAGAAAAAGCCGAAAAATGGTCTTGCCATTTGAAGTCAGGACTTCGGTGGGAATGTAAGCAGTTAAAGAAAATAGCTTAATTGTGATCTTTTAAAAAATTGAGACTGTACTTGGGGAAGATATCGAGTAATGAAATTTGATGATTCTATTTGTAGTTATTTCATTTCCATTGATCTCATTTCAATCTCTCCTCCCCTGTCTGTTTCTGCCCTTTGTAATTCCATCTCCAGCAAGTTCTTCATTCTCCATGCTCACGCTGGTTTAACTGTAATACATTATCTAATTCTCTGTGACTGTGTCTGGAGTATCAGATCCCTCTCGTATTTTTATAAAACCCAAGTTGTGTTAGTGCTTGAATTACTTCTGCCTTCCTAGCTCTGTCAGGCAATGCTACCTCTAGTTTACCTGCCAATTCAAAACGTTTGCTTTTGAAAGTTTAATTGTGTCTATCAGGAACAATTCTGCCATTTCCAGTGCCATTTTTAAGTGCAGTACAGAACCCAATATTATTTTTTCACTGGTGTTATTTACTAATACCACATTCAAATCCTTGTGCCTATGTTTCAAAATATCCAGTCACAACACACAAATTTTGATACATCTCACTGGGGCAGTGCACTGGAAATCAAGCTCTGCTATTCCTGAAGTCATCACAGGAGTTAAAACGATTTATCAAAAAACACAAAGAACCCAATTTACCTGTAGGATAGACCTAGGTTAACAGAAAGCATCAACCAGGTTTTTTACTTAACAAATATTTATTACAAATAAATAGATTATAACCATAGGCAAACATGTTCGACTGTTGACATATATCTCTCCTGGTTAAAACCTTAACCCCATCAAAACTCAGCCCTACACAGACACAGCCAGAAACAGAAAAACAAAAGTAAGTATAGTGTTATTGGTAGAGAAAGAAAAGTACCAAGGAAGCTGTTCAATGATACCAGTCCTTAAGATTCAATGGAGTGTTTCTTTTGTTTCCCAAGCCCTTTTACTTCAAGTTCTCTCACTTCTTTACTGGAGACACAAATCAAGTGATTTGCAAATTATAAAGTCTCTGAAGTGCTGATTAAAAGCAACAGCTTACAGCAACTGGTAAGAGAAAACAATTGACTTTCTTCAGGCTTTACATTTTACTGGACAGAGACACACTACTGGTCTTTCAGCAGACCCGAAGGCTTCTGTCAACATTGTTCACACCCACAAGCTGTTCAGCAATGCAGGAGCCAATCAGATAGTTGTTGCCAAACTGGTGACCTTTGGCATCCACGACTGGTCACAATTTCAATCAGCAACCTGTTGTTGGCTGAATCTCACTTTGTCCACATGCTCTGGTGCTGACCCATCCACAAACAGCTTCCTCCCAATACTTGAACAGAAGACAACTTACAGTGATATTTCAGTATGCTGCTTTATAAATGTGTAGCAATTCCTTCTATGATCCTTGGTTTTACAATAGTCTTTTTCTCCATTTCAGTCCACAGACAAAAATGCAGGAAAATAAAAAGGTATGATCTTTATACGGTGTTTCTGGAAACTTTTGCTTTGGGGTTCTGAAGTGGATTCTAATGAACCTGTCAAATACTCCGTTTATTACTTCAAAGAAGAAGATGCACCCTCAGAGACTGAATTTACTCCGAGCTGCACGTAGTGTGACGCAACTTGAGTGCCGTTCATTTCAGACAACGACCTGCAAGATCAGAGTACCAAAATATCTACTGCTTAGTTTTACTTGAAAGATGCTCCATCTTTGCCAACTCCTCCAGCACTCATGCCCTGTGTTTCATTTTCACTAATGTATCTCACTGCTCCAGATGATTTCCTGAGCTTGTATCTGGCAGGAGGAAGACAGCTGATGAAGGGGGGAATGATAAAAAGGATTGGGGCATGGGGACACAAAGCC
Source organism: Ginglymostoma cirratum (assembly GCA_024137785.1). Taxonomy (NCBI): domain Eukaryota; kingdom Metazoa; phylum Chordata; class Chondrichthyes; order Orectolobiformes; family Ginglymostomatidae; genus Ginglymostoma; species Ginglymostoma cirratum. The sequence continues at coordinate 17,804,698 of JAHRHZ010000050.1, forward strand.
AATGGCTCCTTTGGACTGGGGGAACAATACTAAATGGGGTGCCTCAAGACCCAGTTCCAGAATCACAATTGTTTCTAATAGGTCTGCAAAACAATAAAAATATTACTTTTAATACCCTGATTAAAATTTTTAATCTTGGTTTTTAACATAAGTTTAATTGATACAATGACTGCATGCATCCCACTTCAATTATTTTGTTACTGATGCTGCATCGAGTATTACATGGAAATACATAGAAAAGCTCATTAACTGAATTGAGCGTCATGAAGAAAACATTAAAGACTTTTGAACCATCATATCCAGGAGGGCACCTTAGAAAGGAAGGCGGTCAGCTTAATGCCATAATGAGTGGAAACAATGCAATGCAGCTTATAAATTTAAAATAAAAGCAGATATGCTCAGCAGGTAGCCGACACCTGTGTGTAGAAAATCGAAGTTAATGTTTTAGAATCTATCTTGCCATTTGGGAAAAGGCGTTGCTGTGAAATATTGGTCTGAATTTTACCAACAATTAGCTAATTATTAATTCAGTGAGTTTCATGGGCAATTTCTCTCCATGAGCTCTAGTAAAGTGTCACTTATGATTTTCTGTTGCTCATCTCGTTATGTATGAGAACAGTTCCCATGATGCTGCTCACGTGCTACCTTGCACCTACTGGCAGTGGAAGTTCTTGCTGCTGCCAGGATCTTTTGGGGGCATCATATTTAAACCACAGCTGTGCATCATTTGAAAGGTTCCAAATCAGGAACTCCACAGTTTCAGTATGGGGAAGAATTTCTGCTGACAGCACTGGGACTAGCAGCAATTCGAGAAGTCGGCTCACTACCACCTCAAGGATAATTGGGGATGGGTAATAAATGCTGGCCCTGCCAGTGATGCCCATATCCCACTAATGAATTCTAAAATAAATTGTCCCAGCGAATGCCGACAGAGGTAAATTGTCATTCCGATTTGCTGATTGGTATCCGGAGGTCCTGGGTAATGGAATGGTGGAGGATCTCAGAGGAGACCACATCACAAGCCCCTGGCAGTCTGGTCTGCCAGCCAGATATGTATGGTGCCAAGGCCTGGCAGAACATCCAACCGTGCAAGAAGGTCAAAGACATTCCACATTCTGCAAGGCTAAGTCTCTCCATCTTCTATCTGTTGGTGTTCATGTGTCCTGGCACCAACTTGCAGCAAAACGCCACAACCAATTCTCCCTCGTGTCAATACGCTCCAACATAGAAGGACATCAGTTTGACTGGGTACAAAGTTACAGTACTAGAACATGCGAGATAAAGACAAACACAAGAATTCCTGGAGGCCTGACTTTCAACCACTGATGCGATTAATAAACATGTTGAAATAGAAATCCACCTAGATACCACGACAGTAGAAAACCAGAAACAGGACTGTGCACCATGACAGACTGGACCGTATAAATTCAGAGCAGGACAGAACAACAGTGTTTCAACAGAGGTTACACAGCACTGATGATGTCACCCATTTGCATGAAAATCAGTCAGCTTGGCGAATCAATCAACAACTCCGACCGCAACCCCAGCTCCAGAGCTTTGTTAAAACATCAAAAAGCCTGTTCACCATTTGCTAGGAACAGAAGTGGAATAGAATATAATTCATTTGCCTGATGATTGCAGCTCTAGAAATACTCAAAAAGCTTGAAATCAGCAGCCTGTTTGATTTGCATCATGTCCACAAACATCCATTTTCTCTACGACCAATGCTCAGTTGCAACAGCATGTACTATCTATGAGATGAACAGTAGAAAATCACCAAGGTTCCTCTGATAACACCTTCTAAACTCATGACCACTTCCATCCAGAAGGCAATGGGCAACAGATACATGGGAATACCGACACCTGCAAGTTTCCATCCAAGCCACTCACCATCCCGACTTGGAAATATATCGCAGTCCTTTCTGTGCCATTGGGCCAGGATCCGGGAACTCTCTCCCTTACATCCTTGCGGATCTACTTACAACACTTGCACTGCAGAGGTTCAAAAATGCAGCTCATTGCTAGCTTCGCAAGGGCAATAAAGACAGTCAATAAATACTGGCCCAGCCTTTGGTGCCTTTATTGCATGGTTGAATAAATTAAACAAAAAATGTCATGTTTCCAACCATGATCAGAATATCTGGGCCACTATTTACTGTGCCACCTGTATCAGTCTCATCAGTAAATTTCGTTTGTATTGCTCCTTATTCCTTTTGCCAAGCAATTATAACTATAGAGAAATCCTATGGCCCCTGTATGGATTCCTGGCAATTTGAGTACATAACCATTATCGCTACTTGTCTCCATCCTTCTAACAAATTATCTGTCCAAGCTGATAAATATTTTCCTCCAATTCTGTTCTCAATTTTGTCAACAGCCTCTTATGTAGGACCTTGTCAAGTGCCTTTTGGAAGTTGATCTAAATAACAGTCATAAACGCTCCTTCACATATTGTAGTACTTCCTCATTAAAAAAAACTGTGTGGGAAACATGGGAACACGTTAAAATTGGGTTTAGGAAGATTCAAAACTACAAAGGAAGATCCAGAAACTTGTATCTGTCTGCCATGTCATGGTAAATAGTTAGGAGAGCTGCTACTAATTTGCAGCCTGTATTATCACACTTTTCTCAGTGTTTCCCACAGCCCTGTGCGCATGTTTCTCTAGTGATATGCATAAATAACTCAGTTAGGCTAGTATTTGACGAATGTGCCCACTTGTGTAAGATAGCTGTAATTATGGGTCTTTAGGTAGAACCCTGTTCAAATGGAGAAAGGATGATATGTATGCAAATAAGTACGTTAAACAGATGGTGACATATTCTGTAAGCTTCTAAGAAATGAAAGCCATTCTCTCCCTCCTACGTCATCCCTTAACCACAGTGCAATGTGATGAATTCATTGCCAGGCTCTTGTGTCTTTTAGGGGAAAAGCAGTGTTGCTGCCATGGTACTCCAGGAAGAATGAGATGGGAACCTTGCCTACATCTGTCTGGACTGCTGTCTTGTGCTGAAAGCTATGATAGTCAATACTACTTGTTAGGTTGGGAAATCGAAGCCCTCTGATAATTTAATTTGAAACACAAGTCCCCAATCTGTTACGGCAGTAGTAAAGGTCCCTTTCTAATAATTAAACCTGAAACACCCAGAGAAGCTCAGTTCACCTCACCTAATCTGTTAAAAAGGTGTGGTTAAATGAAAGAAAATCTCTGATATTCACTTTATAAGCAACAAGTAACAATTTATTTATTTAGTCCTAACATTGAACAAATTAACAGAACTACTAACAAATTGAACAATTCCCCCTTAACTACTAACTATTCCCTAACTGAACAAAATTCTACTGGTACTCTGTTCCAATAAACACAAGTCCCACTTATATAAACCCAAGTAATAAGAAAACTCAATTGAAAGTTAGACTCTCAAAATCCATACAGGGCGTGTCTTCTGGAATGGTCTGCCTTCTCCACTGTCTGTCCAGTCGTAAAGATATTTTTTCTGCCTTTGATCCTTCTGTCAGGGATGTTTTCTCTGTGTCTTCTTCTGTGAAGCCTTTTAGCTAGAAGTGCCATGGTACCTTTTATGGATAGATGGTGCTTTCTCAGAAAGCTTAGAGATTTCTGTGAGATCCTGATGTTTATTCCTCAGGTGGTGGTTTGATCTCCCCCGATTTTCAAAGACCTTCTTCTCATATACCTTGGATGACATATCAATTTTCTTACAATAGCATTGGACGAGGTTGTCAAAACCATCAGGTTTAAATTCAATTGGTTTTCAAGCTCTAAATGCTTGGTTTAAATTAATTGGCTAATCTTCAAGCTAGTTGCCAAAACATCAAAACAAGCCTAAGGTTTCCAATCACATAGCCAACTGATGCATGTTTCAATTTCAGATCTGGCTGTACCTATTCAGCTGCTTAGACACATTTTCTGTGTAAATCTCCAGGTTTAGAATAGCACATTACCTCTTAAAGGAACCATGCACCCTTCCCCGCTATCATTTTTACAAAAAAATCCTAGCTTCCTGTCTTCCAATTCGTGAGTGCTCTGCACAACTTCATAACATACTGCAATTATGATCAACAAGAGATGCAAACTGGTTTCCTTCCATGAGCATCTAACAACACTCTCTCTCCAATTGGCTACAACTCAAGTGGGCAGTTCTGTAGTATAAACACTTCTTCTTAGTCCCTTTGTAGCATGGGCCAGTACCCACATGTAATCTATAAATGCTACAAACCACACATGAGCTAACTGTGCTAACTATTTGGCATTAATATCAGTCTAGAAAAAGATCTCCTCTGCAACTGACAGCCATTCTTAGTTTTTGAAGGTATTGTGTTAACTACCAAACAAACCTTCTGCAATATTTCTGTGCTAAAAGATATTTGTGTCAATAAATAGCCAAAGCACTTGCAAATGAGCCAACCTAATGAACTCTGGGAGGGTCTCCCTCCACAGCATTGGAGATGTAGACCTTAATTGAAGGACTCAATATTGGCTTAAATTGCACTGCTGGATCTTCTGGACCACTATTGTTTACATTCTCAATTTCATATTCTAAATCAAATATGATAAAGGTACAGTTTCTCTGAGAACCCTGGAGAAACTTTTATGAAAAACCTACTAGATATATTGTTAATAATAAATAAAAATATGCAATATACTTAATTAGGACAGAAGCTGCAGAACCAGGCATTTCAAGTGCAATATTGCTCTTTCGAACCATATGTCTGCCTATGATTAAATATGATTCAAAGTTATTTCAAGAATCTATGCAGCTTTGAAAGGCACTGCAGCAGAACCAGACAGAATGAGATTTAAGAAAAAAAATCTGTTATTTTAGCTGAACAGAAATGTAAATGCAATTTGATTTACTCAGCAATTTCTAATGCAATAGTCTCTGTAGAATAGTTGTGCATGGATATTAAATTCTCTCCTCTAAATAGAATTTCAGTCTATGGAGCCTTTTAGCAGTGTCATATAATCAAAATTGGAAAGTGATTGGTCAATGCTTTTAACTTTACAGGGTGCATGTCATATTAATGTAAAATTTCCCACATTTTCAAAGAATGTTAGTGGAATAGTTATTTTAGAAAATTACCGATACATTACCTGACTGTGAAAACACTAATTTAGTATATTTATTGAAGTACCGGAGATTATAGATCTATGGCAGTGAATCTGTAGGAAATCATATTTGAGCATTTGGAACAAATCTGAAAAATTACGGCTGAATTATTATTTAACAAGTAGGCTGAATAATTTTGTTGTTGAAGCTATCACAAAGAAATATAACTAAATATAATTCACTGAATAATGTTATAATTACAAGGATTTTAACCAATAAAATTTGCCTTCCAGTAAAAGTATTTTTTTAGTTGTGAGGTCAGACAGTGTTCAATGTCATTCTTACGTATTTGTATACTTTAAATGCTTGACTGATACTTTACAATTTAATACTTGGGTTCTGAAGATTCATAACAGACTTTAGATTTTAATCTGCTTCTCTGTCCACAGTTGGTGCCAGATCTGTTGAGTTTTTCCAGCACTTTCTGTGTTTGTTTCATATTTCTGGAGTATTTTGCCTTTATAAGTTTTTAAGGGAACTTGACAAGTTAGGTGCGGAAAGTTTGTTTCTCATTGTAGGAGAGTCCAGGATCAGAAGGTATAACCTCAGATAAGGGAGTGGTGAGGAGGAATTTCTTCTCTCAGAGGGTAGTGAATCTGTGGAATTCTTTACCGGAGAGGGTTTTAGAGATTTATTCATGAGGTATATTCAAGGCTGAGAGAGATAGATTTTTAATCAGTTGGGGAATCAAAGGTTATGGGGTAAAAGGCAGGAAAATGGAGTTGCGAATTATCAGATCAGCCATGATCTCATTGAATGGCAGAGCAGCCTTGATGGACTGAATGGCCTACTTCTGTTCTTACATCCTATAGTGCTGATGTGTTAACAACCCCCACCATAACAGCTAGGGAAATCCTTACTGTTGATTAAACACCACCACCACCCGCCCCCCCAACCCCAAATGACCCTGGTTCCATCCCTGCTTTGCTGTATCTCAGCTTTACGCACACAGTTGTTCACCTCTACAATTGCCTTACCCGAACTCCCAGTCTGCCTTTCCAAATCTCCATGGATAGCTTCCCCACTCCCCATTCTGCAGTGATGCCAGCATTCTCCCCCCTCCCTCTTACCCATAACGTTTATTGAATGGACGTACAGATGGACTTGGCCTATCCCCTTGTTTGAGCTAACTCGACAGTCCCATATTCCTGACTGATACGTGTACACCTCCCTGATTGTCAGTCCTAACCCCCACGTTAGACATTAAGAAGCTGCAGGGCTAGTTTTGACCCATTTGCCAGGCTCTCACCTCTGGAGGAAAAGCCCTCTAACCAGCTGTCTGGCTATTGCTAAACCCCTGAACTGGTAGCAGAGGCTGCTCTGGGCTAACTGAGCCAGGACTCCCTTACTGATGGGTGCTACCATGGGCTTCAGTGAGGATTACTGCCCTTAAACTTTGACACATAGCTGTTTGCTTACAGCACATGCAGTGTGCTTGTACTGTAAGCTGCTGGTGCATGGTAAATGTAAGAGGTTGATTTTGAAATGCACTGTACGGCTACACAGTCATCCCTTTGAGTCTGGCCCAAAAGACAAGTTGCCTGGCTCTGCGACAGCACTAAAGGCATGGCACGGCTAGGCAAGGCAGGGATGCTGTGAGCATTCAGGTAGACACTTAATAAAAAAGCACTACGAGAGCAAGCGAAAACAAGCACTCAACTCATTTAATAAACATCTCATGGCTTCCTAGCCAGCATCTTATTTCAATGTCTGGAACTCTGTTTGATAATGTTATGGGTTCCTCCAGAAGTCCAGATAGGCCCCACCCGACTTCTTACATGATTCTACCATATTTCTCTCCAAAGCCCACATCATTCAGGCCCCGATAAAATTCTGCCCTATCTTTAATAAGCCACAGAGTCATGGAGGACAGAAGAGGTTCTTTAACCCATTGAGTATGTACAACCGAAAACAAACTCAATCTATACTAGGATAATAGGAACTGCCGATGCTGGAGAATCTGAGATAACAAGGTGTAGAGCTGGAAAAACACAGCAGGCCAAGCAGCATCAGAGGAGCAGGAAAGCTGACGTTTTGGGTCTAGACCCTTCTTCAGAAATGATTTCTGAAACAAGAATTCTTCATTTCTGAAGAAGGATTTAGACACGAAACGTCAGCCTTCCTGCTCCTCTGATGCTGCTTGGCCTGCTGTGTTCATCCAGCTCCACACCTTGTTATCCCAATCTATACTAGTCCCACTTGCCAGCACAAGGCCCATTGCCTTGAGTATTATAACATTTCAAGTGCTCATCCAAATTCTTTTTAAAGCTTGTGAGGTTTCCTGCCTCAACCATCATCCCAGGCAGCACATTCCAGACTCTCACCACCCTCAGGATGAAAATCTTTTTCCTCACATCCTCTCTAAACCTCTGATATAACCAGGTGTAGATCTAGACGAACACAGCAGGCCAAGCAGCATCAGAGGAGCAGAAAAGCTGACGTTTCAAGTCTGGACCCTTTTTCAGATGCTTCATCAATATCCTTCCCTTCATCATCAGGACAGAAGTGGGGTTGTTTGATAGTAATTACACAATGTTTAGCGGTATTCATGACTCCTCAGATACTGAAGCAGTCCGTTTTCAAATGCAGTATGACTTGAACAAACAAGACAACTGAATTGATGATGAATGGCAGGCCCCTGGGAACCACTGAGGATCAGAGGAACCTTGGTGAGCATGTACAATGCGTCAAAAGGTTTTTTCTCTGCTGTAGATAACTCAATGACAATATCCAGGCTTGGGCTGAAAAGTGGCAAGTCATATTCATGCCACACAAAGACAGTGACCATCTCCAATAAGAGATGTTCTATGCATCACCCCTTGGCATTCAATGGAGTTACCATCAGGCAATCCTCCACTGTCAGTATTTGGAGGGTTACCATTGATCGGAAACTCAACTGTACTTGCAGTGACTACAACAACATGTTGGAAGCTAGCAATACTGCCACAAGTAACTCACCTCCTGACTCCCCAAAGCCTGTCCGCCATCTGTGGGGCACAAGTCAGAAGTGTGATGTAATATACCCCACTTGTCTGGATAGCGCCTCCAACAACATTTAGGAAGCTTGACACCATCTGGGACAATGCAGCCCACTTGATTGGCCCCACATGCATAAAACCTTGCACCACTGACACTCAGTAGTGGCAATGTATAGTATCTGTAAGCTGCATTGCAGAACTTCTCGAATACTCCTCAGACTGTGCTTTCCAAACCACTACCACTTCCATCCAGAAGGACAAAAACAGCATATACATGGAAACAACACCATCTGCAAGTTTCCCTCCAAGCCATTCACCATTCTGACTTGGAAATACATCACTAGTCCTTCAGTTCATTGGGTCATATCCTTGAATTCCCTCTCTAGCAACAAAGTAGCTCAAACTACAGCACGTGGACTACAGCAGTATGGGAAGGCAATTCACCATTACCTCCTCAATGGCATCTATGGATGGACAATAAATGCTGACCCAGCCAGCAATGCCACATCCCATGAATGAATTAAAAAGAAATTGTCCTTTCTGTGAAGGGGTGCACAGAATTGCAGAGCACTTGAACCTTTGCCAAACCAATTTTTTTTTGTATACATCATTCTCAACTTGCTTTTTAAAAGATTTATTCATTAAAAGGATGTGGCTATCGCTGGCTAGGCCAGCACTACTTGCCTACCCTTAATTGCCTAAAGGGCAGTTAATAGTCAACCACGTTGCTGTGGGTCTGGAGTCACATATAGGCCAGACCAGGGAAGAATGGCAGTTTCCTTCCCTAAATGACATTAGTGAATCAGATGGGTTCTTCCGACAATCAACAATGTTTTCACAGTCATCATTAGACTCTTAATTGCAGATGAGTTCAAATTCTGCCATTTTCCATGGTGGGATTCATACCTGGGTCCCCAGAACATTATATAGGTCTCTGGATGAATAGCTAGTGACAATACCATGAAAAGATCACCTCTTCACTTGTGTACTCCTCTTCCCCATTTATGGATTTGTCTCCTTATTCTTTGATTTTCTGGGAGATGCGTCATAAAATACTCATGGCTGCTTGTTCACTCACCCTCGCTGCGTCTTTCAATTGATATTTCTATACTTTATTTGTTCTCACAATTTGAATTGGACTTTTTTTTAATCTGTCTGCCTCTTCACACTTTTGGAAACAAGGATGTCAGCATTCCAATTTTGTTTGTTTTAGTAGCATCAAAATAAAATCCATATGAATATAATTCATTTTGTAAGATTTTCTGTTCCTTACTGTTAGAAATTTGGCCAGCTAAAGTTAGCCTGTAAAGATGCAAGTTAGCATCACAAAGGTTGCATAATTAAAATCTTAACTAAGTCAAATCACAGGCAGAGATGTTTGTTCAGTTTCAGAGAGTAGGAAATATACAAATAAAGAAGAACAGCAAATTTGTAAATTCCAATTTTTTGATATGGTCTTTACCGGATTTCACAAGACTGAAATATAGATTACAGAACAGAAACGTCAAAGCAGGGGACCATTCGTTCCATAGAGCATGTCCCTCCTTAATTTTTGAAATAAAATAACTGTCACATAATTGTGTGCAATTAAAGCTTTGATTTTGAAATCCAAAACAAAGAGAAGACTCAAAATTGTGCATATTGTCTATCTGCATCGTTAGCATCGGAAGTGCAATTTAGCTTAATCCCTGGTTCCTAGTTATCTTCATTCAACTTGGAAGCATTTATTTGAAGAATCGAAACCTTGAGATTTTTACTTTTCATAAAGATGAATGAAAAACACAGCAGAGCACTATGTTGGCACATTTCAATAGTTTATGTTTCATCAGTTTGAAAGTAGCCCTAAAGTAAGCACAGCTCAGCTGCTAAGTGCCTGTCAGTGCAGCAAGGAAAACTCTTTTGAAACCTGACGGAAGTCACTGGGGTAGTTGTTCAGTTCTGGTTGAGTTTGTCCTTCTTGACAGGATTCTCCCGCCAACAACAGCATTAAATCAATCAATAATAAATGCAGTACAGTCATGTTGAACTGATATTCTGCTGAAGAGTGTAACTTTCAAGTGTTGAGTTCACACTATTTCAGTTGGTAGGCTGGTTCCGATCTGACTGCTTTATATCCCCTAATAAGAGCTTACCACATCATTGTCTGAGGCAGATTTCCAAACATTTTCTTGGGAGTAAAAAACTCAGGAGAATGTGTAAAAATTGCTGCAAGTACCAATTTTAGCTTAACTCTTGAGTCGATATTAATTTAATTTTAAAACACATCTCAGGTATGGGTGCTAAACAAGAGCCGAAACATCTATCATCAAGTTACAATTACTGTTGGGTAAAGCTCTAGAGGGACCTTGCATGCCTGTGTCACCAAGATAACATGCTGGAGGACAATGTCGGTCACAGTGAAAGCCCCGGGAATAGTTACAGATATACACCCCTCCCTCACAAGTTGGCTCACTTACCTCATCCATTACGAGTCCCTTCGTTCTCCTCGACGTTGCACTTGGAACATTTTGATTTAACTAATTAAATAATGATTTAAAAAATTAATGCATATTACAACTTGAATTATTAAGCTAGTCCTTTTGCAACTAAAACCAGGAATACTCATCAAAAAGCTAAACCCTGCAGGTGCTGAAAATCTGAAATAAAAACAGCAAACGCTGAAAAGCCATTGACCTGAAACATGAACTGTTTCTTTCTCCACAGTTGCTGCTTGACCTGCTGAGTATTTCTGGTATTTGATGTTTCTATTTCAAGAATACTAATGTTGTGTTACTGAATATATTCTCTTTTTTTCTTACAGCTGGTTGTAAATCAATAGTAACTAAGTCCTGGGGCAGAGAATGTTGACAGCAGCACAATTCTCTTTATGTCCACATTACGTTCAATGTCAGCAGGAGCCTAAAGGCAGACGTGTCTTCACGGAATGTAATTTTCCTTCTCCATTATTAAGCAATGTCAGCACCACCTACATTATGCCAATTTATCTTCCATCTCTGTTTAATTTTAACACAGCCTGTTAACAACGAAAACCTTCATGGTTGCACAGTTGTGTTATTTTTTGTGCTGAGTTTTAATTCTCATTTTGTTGTTTCTTTCCTTTTTTTTGATGAACGGATGGCCGGGATCCAAGTTTCATGGAGAACAGGGATGAGCTTCTAACTCACATCATTACCAACCCACTGCGAACTGGCTTAGACTTAAAATCCATCACTCTCTCTCTCTTTATTTCTGCCTGAAAATATTTACCCTGACTTCTTTCCTCTCACTTCCATCTTTCACCATCTGGGTTCTTTATCTGAATAACTATCTTGTGACAAATATAGTGGACAAGAAGATTAACAAAATGAAAATAGAACATGATAATATTTATACTTTGGCTTCTACCCAACATCAATTTGATTAGTCCACTTGCCATTACAATGTAATTATTAGCTAGATTCAGGAAATGCAGTAGGCAGGACCAACATAACATTGTTGTTAAGCTTGTTAAATTGCACATATTTCTGTCACAGCTGACCCAACACCAAGCATTGCTGCAGAGTGGTCTGTGAACCATGTATTTGTAGAGTACTTTCAGTTGTCACTTAACATCCTGTTCTAATTTTAAAAGAACCAGCAGCAAGGCCTTAGCTTTGAGCAAGAGTAAAGTTATTTTTTTGCAAACTAGTGCTGTAAGTTGGGCAAGTCAAAGTGATCGAGTTATTAGATAAAAATTCAGACGCAAAGATTAAAAACAGGTTTGGGTAAAAGCTACTTATAAAGACAAAATAAGGCCAGTCTGCTATTCATGTAGGCCTCACTTGTTTGAAAACTTTTCTTTCTGACACACGGGAGTTGAGAACTTGCAAGCCTTCTATAGTTGTGTAATGCAGATGGCATTGCGGGTAGGAGGGATTTCTCCCACAGGTTGATCGAGGAGGAAGCATTTTGGGAGGCAGTAAAGATTGTTTTGTTGTAATTTCATGGCACTGAAGGTCGTGAACTTTGGCAGTCTGGTTATACAGCAGTCCTTTAGCATATGACCCCTCCTCTGTCTTCCAGTTGCGACCCTCTCTTTCTAAATGGTTTCCCTCAGAGTTTTCCTTGAAGCCCTGTTCAAAATAATGGCTCACAGTTTGTCTTATCCCAATAAAAACTAAATAGCTGCTCTGTTAATTTTGAAATTAATCATTGTTCCATAAAAAAAGTAAATTATGCTGGTATTTCCATGCAGTCCTTTCAGTCTCTCAGGATTCCTTCAAATTCTCACACCTTCCTTTTGTGATTGATGGCCACAATAAAGTTACAAAAACAACCAAATGATTTTGAGCAGCTATCATTCAAGATTCTATACTTTAAAAAAAGGATGAATATTCTTTACAAATAGTGTATGGCTTGGACAAAGAAGGAAAGTGAATTGATGCTGACTGATAGATCCCTGGGAAGCATCGAGGATCAGAGGGACGTTGGTGAGCATGCACATCAGTCTTTTAAAGTTGCAGGCGAGGTAGATAAAGTAGTTGGGAAGGCTTATGGTATACTTGCTTTTATTAGTCAAGGCACAGAGTTTAAGAGGATGGAGGTTATGCTGTAACTGCATAAAATGTTGGTTTGGCTATAGCTAGAGTATTTTGTGCAGTTCTGGAATGCCCATTAAAGGAGTGATGTGAAAGGAGAAGGTGCAGAGGAGATTTAATAGGATGTTGCCAGAGCTGGAGAGTTTCAGTAATGAAGAGCGATTAGGAAGACTGGGAGATAGTAAGACCTGCTGATGCAGGAGTCAGACATAACATAGTGTGGAGCTGAAGGAACAAAGCAGGCCAGGCAGCATCAGAGGAGCAGGAAAGTTGACGTTTCAGGCCAGGACCCTTCTTCAGAAAAGGTTGTTTTCCTTGGAACAGAGGAGGTTGAGAGGGGCCATGATTGAGATGTTTAAAAATAATAAGAGGCATAGATAGATTAGACAGGAATAAACTTTTCCCCTTGATAGAAAGATCAATGGCCAAGGAGCATAGATTGAAAGTAAGAGGCAGAAGGTTTAAAAGGGTTGTGAGGAAAACCTTTTTCACCCAGACACTGGTGGGAATCTGGAACTCACTGCCTGTAAGGCGGAAACCCTCACAACATTGAAAAGTATTTATTTATGTAGTTGCAATGCCAATGTATACAAGGTCAAGTGCTGTAAAATGGAATGAGAATAGTTATGTGGTTGTTTTTGACCAGCACGGATGCAATGAGCCAAAGGGATCTTTCTCTGCTGTAGGCCTCCATAACTCTATGAGAATATCCAGGCTTGGCCTGAAAAGTGGCAAGTAACACTTGTGCCATGGAAATGCCAGGCAATGTCCATCACCAATTAAAGACAATCTAAGCACCGGCCCCTTGCATTCGATGGAGTTACCATCATGGAATTCCCACTGTCAACATCCTGGGGATCACCATTGACCAGAAACTCGACTGTACATGCCATATAAATGCAGTGACTACAATGGCAGATCAGAGACTCAGGATACAGTCAGTTCTGATATAACGCGTGTTTCTTAAACACGAATTGGCTGTAACGCGATTGACAAATAGGAGAATGCTATTTGTGAAACACAAACTTTCCCTACCTGTGTTGGCTATAATTCTGTCCCCATCACTTTAAGTGTTACAGTTGTTGTACGATTTTCTATAGTGCAAGGTCGTGTGAGAACACAACTATCACATTATGTCGTATTGCAACAGGTAACTCACCTCCTGACTCCCTGAATCTTTGGAGCACACCCCAAAGAAATTTTATTGCTTACTAACTCTGAGAAAATAAAATAATGTGACATAAAATTCACACAAAAAAGGTGTAAAGCTTAACAGCGAACATTTTCTAGTATAAATGTAAGATAAAGAAAATGAGGTTTAAAAACTGCATACAGTCCTTATGGTGTTAGGTTAACTTGAAAACATGACTTGTATCCTCTGTGGTACTGAAAATTTTAGATATATTTGCATTCTTGGTCAATGGATATTTGTCTGATTTTCTTTACACCAGACATTGCTTTCCAAGTGGCTGAAATAAAATCGGGCAGAGAGAGAACATGCCTTCCAGTTCTGTTCTTCCAAATCCATTTTTCTTTTCTCTGCCTTGCCCAGAATCTGTTGTTTGTAATACAATTCATCTGTGCATTCCTCTATCTGGCTTTTCTTTTCAAGCTGGTAAACTGCAGGCTATTTTCATCCCAATATGTGAAGCTTTCAGAGAGGTGGGTGACATGGTGGCTCAGTTGTTAACATTACTACCTCACAGCACTAGGGACCTGGGTTCAATCCCACCCTTGGGTGACTGTCTGTGTGGAGTTTACACATTCTCCCTGTGTCTATGTGGGTTTTCTCTGGGTGCTCTGGTTTTCTTCCACAGTCCAAAGTTGTGCAGACTAGGGATTGGCCATGTTAAATTGTTGGTAGTGTTCAGGGATGTGTAGATTAGGTGGGTTATAAAGGAACGGGTCTGGGTGGGATGCTCTGAGGGTCTGTGTGGACTTGTTGGGCCAAAAGGCCTGTTTCCACATTGTAGGAATTCTATGATTTTCTAGGTGTAAAGCAAATAGGAGATACAAATGAGTGGTTTCAATTATATTGATGAATTGTTAATTTCAGTTCAGATTGCATCTTGTTTATTGATGGTTTCATCAACTAGCTTAACCTGTGGCCAGATGATCACTGTGGCCATCTTAAAGTCAGTGTCTTTCTTTTTTTTTAAACCATTTTAGCCCATGGGAGGTCTCAGCTATATAAAAATCAGATGATATAAATCAAAAGTTATAAATTATAAATTTTATCAATTTTGAATCCCTACAGTGTGGAAACAGGTCCTTCAGCCTGACAAGTCCACACTGACCCTGTGAGCATCCCTCCATTCCCCAAAATTTGGTGGTTCACGTTTGCTCCTGTCAGAACAATAGCTGTAATCTGTGTTTTACTGGAAAAAGAGGGTTATGGTACACTTCCTTACGCAGCTTCCATGCTGAAAGTTGTTTGAGGTGGGGAAACAAAAGAACATGGTCTCCACTAGATTCTTAAACACTGATATCCCACTTTCACAGAGTAGCAAGTGGCCTCGATCCTGTTTTGGGCTGTTTACTCCTGTAATTGGAGAGACGGTGGGATTGAGTGAGATGGAAGTTGATGGCACAGCTCTTAGTGCTGGTTCAAGTGGGAGAAGATGGTGAGGTGGCCCAGGAGAGTGAGCAGGCAGCACAGAAGTCATGCAGGTTAGTTGTTTGGGGTTTTGGGAGTGTGGGGTGAGGGAAGATGTTGCATGCAATACTGGCAGTGGTGGAGCATGATACTTGGTGGGTGCAATCACAGAGATACAGAAATGGGGTAGCAGAAAGCAGAGTGTGGCATTCATCCTGGAACAGCAGAAAAGGTCATTGACTTTCCGTGGCTCTGCTGACCATTACTCTGGGCAGTTGAGACAGCATTGACCTGGGTCAGACCTAGCTGCCAGGATCTTTCGGCATGGCCTCCTTTGTCTCTATTCTGTGAAGAAGAGGCCCCTTTTCTCAACCATCCCATCCTCAAGAACCACAAGGTCCATGCTGGAGAATCATGGCACCATTTTCCCCTTCTCAGACACCTTTGGAAAGACTGTCCTTTTTTGAACAAGGCAGCTTCAGAATGCCAGTGCTCTTCCTAGTACACAGTGTCCTTTTAAAGACAGCACAGGTACCAGAGATACTGATCTTTGAGTCTATACTGATTAGTTGCAAGTTGGTTTGGCAATGACAGGTGGTAGGATGGAGCTAGAGTGGGGTGGGTGGTTATTGAGGCACATTTTTAAGATGCAGTGACAGATCTTCTGGAGTGAAACCCTCTGTGAAATGCAACAAAACCAACACATAACCAAAAAGTTCACAATTCAGCTCATTACTTCTGCTCAATTTCTCAGTAAAATGTGTCACTGCACGATACCAAACTGTGTGTTGTGAGAGTATTGGTATCACATCTGTTGAGATACAACTCATGCAGCCTGTACCAATCTCACCATCTGTCAGATACAATCCCAATGTCCTAGGAATTTAAAGCCCTCCTTCTTGCACCATTCCATCAACCATCTATTCATCAACTTGATCCCCCAATTTCTACATTCCTGACATGTGAGATCATCCTTGATAGATTCCTTTGTAACTTCCTAAAAGGAACCTGCAGGATGTTTTTCTTTTTCTATTTATATAATTGGGATTACAATCACTGTCTTGTCACCTTTCCCCTCAGAGAGGTTTGCAACTGCTCAGTGACATCCTTGACCCTGACTCTGGGAGGAAGGGTGGGGCAATGTGTCATTTTGGATTCACATCCTTTATTGCAGAAACCATCTGTCTGGCCCCTGCCTATCAAGTCTCCTGTCACTGCTTCCTTGCTATCCATCCTCCTGCCCCGCCGGCACAGCTGAGCCAGCTGATCTTTAGTGAACTGCATTTCCCAAAGAAGCCTTCAATCTCAAAGAAAGGTTTCAGTTTGAAACTTACCAACAGACTGCAAAAGTAAGTAAGTGTGTGACCTGGTCCAGCTTTCCCTGACTGTATTTTCATATTTCACTGTACACATCTTCTTTATGTCACATTGCAGTAGCCACCTTCAGGCCACAATTGCCAGTTCAGTTTGAGTTCAGTGAGGCATCACTAGACCTGAAATGGCACAAGGTTTCCTGACAATATTGGGCAATGCTCGATTCAATGTGTCAGTTAGGAACTTGCCTGTGCTCGAAAAATCAGAGTTGGTTGACTTCCAGTTGTAAGCTGACACCTGTTTTGTCTGATTTCCATCTGACTCCAGTGCCATTTACAGGCATCAGCTGAAAGCCATCCTGCATAACACGGAACGTTTTATAATGTTAATGTCAACAGACCGTTTAAGTATCCGAGAGTTTGAACCACACAGCTAGAGAAATTAATAAAACAGAAGGAATCCATTCAGCTCTTTGAAGATCCAGTCACCCTATCAATGCCTTTCATCATGTTAGGAACATTTGACTAATTATTTTATTGGGCTTGCCTTGTTTGGTTGGAAATAGTCAATGTCTTCCAATTTAGGTTGGCCCTTAAAACAATACAAAACTAAGTCCACTCCCCATTTCTCTTCTAAATTTCAAATGTTTATCACTTTTTTTCTTAAAGTGATGCTCTCCGGCACTATTTGCTGTGAAAATGCATTGCATGCTCCAAAGCCCTGCTCTATATTAAAACAAGTCTTTGGTGGACACATTTCTCACTTTCCGGAACACCAGCTTTAAATTGATGCTGCTGGGTTACGTCCTGGAACCCTCTCCCTAAGGACTTTGTGGATCTGGCTGCAGGGGTTCAAGGAGACAGTTCACAACCACCTTCTCGAGGACAACTAAGGATGGGCAATAAACGTTGACCCAGCCAGTGATGTTCACACCGCATGAATGAACAAAAAAAAAACGTTTTGGTCGCTCATTCTCTGACTAGAAGGGCTAAAATTGTGTATTCACATTATAAAAATCCGTCACTTCTCTGAAAACCTTTGACTGTTTCTTATTTATCTTCCACTGCTCCACCAGTAATTATCTCTAATCTGTAGCCAGTTAAAAGTGGACTGCTTTGTAATCTCTGAATTTGTTTCTTTTTATGTGTATTATTGCAAATTATAAGTAAAATTTCCACGAGTAGATTGGCCTGTGTTATTTGGTCTATCAGCATTCTGTTCTTCATGATATTAGGGTATACACTGGAAAACCTATGTTATTATTCATATAACCCAGGAGTAGAAGGGTATATTGTTCACCCTAATTCATACTCCATGCCATTTATCACTAGAGAACATCTCCTTTATGAGATGACAAGGCCTATTGTGATTTATGTGGCCAGAGGCCGACTCATGAGAGCCAGGTTTTGTGTTAAGTGCAAGCAAATGATTTTAGGACAGAAACAAAAAATTAAAAAGTGATTGAATAGAATCTGCATTATCTAGTGATATCGTTGCTTTTGTTTTTGTCAGTCGAAGAGGCTGAACTATATATTTTAAATAGAACTGTTATCAAACTTTTTTGTTAAGAATTTTGTATTATGATATCCAACCTCCAGATACAATAAACTCCCCATTACCTGGGACCCAAGCATCTGGAATTCTCATGCAACAGGCAATCAGCAAGACAGCTCCCTACAGCAAGTAGTGGTTCTCCCAGAACACAAAATCTGAGAAACCAAAGTGGAAATCAGAACTGTAGCCTCCTGAAGACCTTCCGAAGATAGAGTGAATAACTGAATGGGAAGTTAGGAAGTTTACTAGCTCTGGGAACTAATCGTTCGGTCACCTCTCTCTCTCTCTCTCTCTCGCCTTTTGATTTGAACCTTCATGATAGAATTTATAAGCAGTCCTGGCCACTCATTTTTAGAACACACATTCATTGGGTGGCAGTGACAAGTTGCATTCTCCCAGCTGCCACTACTATTTCTCATGCAACCAACAGATTCAGCTAACTGTTACTCCCACTCACTGTGTGAGCCAGATGCTGGGAAGATTACTGTGTTTCTGATCAGTAGTAATTGTTGCCATACGATTATTTATTATTTATTTAAAGAATTCAACAGATGAGGGATGTACACATCTCCTATTGTCTCCAATATTCACATATTATTTGAAATGAGAAATAGTGAGTAATGAAACAAATGGAGTAGAATGAACCTTGTGCAGAATGTGGAGTGTGTCTAATGTTGGTTCGATAAGAAACAATTTCCTTAACTGCTTAATTTCAATAAACATATGGCACGCTAACTCTACATAATGAATGTTAGCCTCAATACTAAATAGCCAGTCTGCTGGAACAGCTAATTTACTGTAATTTCATTGTGCAAATGAACACATAGTGAGTAACTATTTTTGGAAATTAATATTGATAGAGAACAATTTTATGAACAGAATGTACAGTGAAAAGCTTCAGTGAGTTATTTAATGAGAGAACGTGGGAGCCTATTATATTGAATTATTAACATTCAGCTCAACAGTTCTTATCCTTGCTTAGAACAAAGTCAAATATAACCTCTAACATATCTACCATAACTTAAGCATTTACACAAATGCAAGTTCCTCTATCCTGAGGGTAACTTATACGCTTTAGATGTGTAAACAAAGGCAAAAGAAATGAGGAGAATAAATCTCGAGTTAGCTTTGGGACGAGATTGAAGCCTATCATCGGAATTCTAATGAAAGGTATCATCTGTTTATCTTTTCTAATGTTATTTCTCTTCAATATATTTGGTATTCAGTAAGTTTTAATTGAATTTTGTCCACACTTGCGCATGGTACTTAAATTTTATCCAGGTAAAGTTAATTGAGGAGTTTCAAGTTACTGTGGTTTTGATCTCTTACAAAATTAGTGGATAAAAGGAGGAAGCAGGAAAGTGGAGTTCAAGCCCAGAATCAGTCATGGTTGTATTGAACTGGGGAGCAGGCTCACCAGGACATACTGCCTATTCTTGCTCCTACTTCTTCTGTTCTTATTCATGAGCGGTTTAATCTTTTTCAAGTTGTTCAAAGGTTATGGGCTTTGCTGGGAGGACTGCATCTCTAGCTATCCTGAAACTTAATAGGTTGCTAGGTCAAATTAGAGGGCATTAAATCCACAAAACAGGGACTGGAACTATCTGTAGGCCATAGCAAGAAGGGGTGGTGGATATCCTCTTCTGAAGAACATCACTGAATCATATGGGTTTTCACGATAAGACAACTGCTTCGTGATTATTTTTTCTGGCATCATCAATAGATTATTGCACTTAGTTTTGCAACCTGCCATGGTGAAGATCATAACCTCCAGAAATATCAGATTGTCCCAGACCTATGTGGCTACCAGACCCAGGGAACACAACATATCTATCTCTGAGTAAAGAAGGACTGACTGGGAAAGTGGTTCATGTATTTACTGAAATTTCCTGTAAAAGGTGCACCATACCGGAAACTGAGCATGAGTAAATAAGTTTATCAATGGAATAAAATAATTCAAACCAGAGAATCCATTATGTTTCAAATTTTTTCTAATAACTTGCTCAGATCTGATCATAAACTTACATTCCTGAGTCTGTACTGAATCCATAATCTGTTTTTTTAAAAATGCTTCTGTCAGCATAATTTCTCCAGAAGTACTCCGTACATTTTACCACTGTTAATGTTTAAGTCACTTATTTGAATGACTGTAAGAAATTGACAACATTGATGGGTCACCAAGGCTTGAGACAACAGAGTTGAAACTTATTGGTGTCTGGTTTCAAGTGCAATGGTAATGTTGCAGCCAGAATTGATGCTTGAACTTGGGCCTCAAGACCTCATCGAAATAATCCAAGTGAGGAGCTGGCTCTTGTGGTACTTCCAAAGGTCCCTCTTCTTCCTGCATGAATGTATTTTGCACTGCCTGTTTCATTGCAGTAGCTTCAAGTAAATTCCTGAAGAGAGACGGCAAACAACTGTTGGAATGGCAAATGGCTTCAGTGAGATTTCCTGCTTCTCTTGAAGCCACAAGAATTGAAAACAAAAATGATATTTCTCATTTTGTGCAGAATCTGGAGTGCACTTGTGAAAAAAAGAATGTATATTGTCCTGGACTTATCATAGCTGAAAGGTGACAGCTTTACACACTATAACATTTCCATTATTTTGAACTAATACAGTGTTTATTTTCCGAATAGATAAACTTATGTCATGAAAGTGCAACATGCAGTTGGTGTGGAGAAACTAAAATTAACTTGCAGGTGTACTGGAAAGTCTCTGGGGCAAAATAATTTTGAAATATCTGTGATGAAATTCTATGTGTGTATCTAATTTATGAAAATGTCAACTGATGAACTATAGCTACAGTCTCTATGAATCAATATGGGTGCAATTTCAATTTACCTACCCGCCAGGATACCAATCAGGTTGGATTGCTAGCTTATTTTCCACTGTGTCCTGATTTTCCTTATCATTGACTTCACAATGATTCCCCCCTTTGCCTCAGTACTATTGAGTAAGACACAGAAGGGAACATCATCTTTTTCCTTGCAAAGACTCATCATTGTTAGCAGGTTCAGTCACAAACTTTTAATCAGCAAAATTGTAAGAAAACAAGACTGAAGAGATTTATTATTTCACAGGCAGTAAAAGGACAGTAGCGATCTACACAAATCTGATAGGGAGGTACATTACTGATTAAGCAATAAACCTGAATGGGTGATCTATCAATACAATATTCTGTGTTCTGCATGGTCACAATTGAACTAAAATAGCTTAATACTTTAGAGATTTGCTTTTCTAGTCTTCCTATAGGTTATCCCAGACCTCTACATGCAAAGTGTATCTATTTTGGCTGCTGTATTAATTTCACATGAGTTCCTGAGGTCACCTCAGTTATTTCAAATAGGCACATTCTTGGATATTACTCCAACTGGATGAGACACAGAGGTAGAGGTGGAGAGATGGTGGGGCAGGTATATAGGGCTCATGCAGTAAAGGTATTAAGTTCAGAGCTCTTGAATTGAACAGACAGAAGATCAAAAATTGTTATGTTAAAGCAGAAAATGTGGAAGGGAGGCTGTTGTACTTGAGAATTCGACTGCAGGAGCCGTGCCAAAGGAAGTTTCCTTTCTTTGGAGGTGAAATGAGAAAAGATACTGCTTCAAACCAAGGAAACTGTGGAAGAGGATCTTGCAAATTTATGAATGAGTTATTGTAACTCATTGCAAGCTATATATACAACGTTGCTTTATTCAAGTTGTGTGGGAGAATGGTAGACACATCAACATCCCTAGTGTATATTTTCAGGACAGTTTTTGCTGACAGAAAATCTTTTGCATGATTTTTCAACGGGACCAGTTAACTGGGTCAAGAAAGCTTAGCATAGTAACAACCACCTGAAGGGTTCCAGGGCAGGTGGCTACAGTCTTGTATTTGTACAATACGACAAAAATCTTTAACCTGCAAAGAGAAAGCTTCTCAATCTCTTTCTCCCCCTTCACCGCCTTCTCTCTCTCTCTCTCTCTCTGTCTGTCATATGTGGAGAAATAACAGAAAATCTCCCGGTAGTTGATCTCACTCACCATTTCCTTGTAAATTGCCTTCTCTCTGCAAATGCTGAGTGGGGATCTACATAGGTCTATGGTGGAGCCTTAACTTCTTAACGCACACACAGTTTCTGAGGAAGGGTCACCGGACTCAAAACGTTAACTCTGTTTTTTTCTTCTCAGATGCTGCCAGACCTGCTGAATTTTTCCAGCTACTTTGTTTTTGTTCCTTAATTTCTTACAACTTAT
The DNA here is from genome assembly GCA_024137785.1 of Ginglymostoma cirratum. Taxonomy (NCBI): domain Eukaryota; kingdom Metazoa; phylum Chordata; class Chondrichthyes; order Orectolobiformes; family Ginglymostomatidae; genus Ginglymostoma; species Ginglymostoma cirratum. The sequence goes on from JAHRHZ010000050.1 coordinate 17,827,061, forward strand.
ATCAATAATTAAGGTGGTGACATCAGGTGGTGAGAAAGCATGGTGCCTAAATTTGCAGGTAGAAAAGATTATTGTGAAAATGTTATAACAAGGATGCAGACCAATATGCGAGTGGGAAAAAAATCTGGCAGATGAAGTGTAAAGCAGGAGAATGAGGAGTTGTTCACTTTGGAAGGAAAAATAATAAAAAAAAATTTAAATGGAGAATGATGGCAGAACTTTGAGGTGCAAAGGGGTTTTCAGGTACATATGTCTCAAAACTTTAGTATGCAACTATACACAGTGAATAAGACGTATAATGGAATGCTACAATTTATTAAAAGAGGAATTAAATGTAAAGGGAAGGAGGGCATACTTCAGTTAAATAGGGCATTGATGAGTCTGCAGCTTGAATTCTATGTGCAGTTTTGGTCTCCTTATTTCAGGAAGAATCTAAATGCATTCAAGATTGTTCAGAGAAGGTTTACCGGCTTGATGTCTGGAAGGAATGGGTTAGTTTATAATTAGAATTGTTTCCATTGAAGCTTAGAAGAGTGATAGGTGATTTGATTGAAATTTATAAGAACTTGAATGGTCTTTACAAGGTATATGCAGAAAGGATGCTTCTCCTTGTGGGCAATTTAAAATTGGGTTGCCCTTCAGGACAGAGGTAAGAGGACTTTTGTTTTTCTTTCAGGGGCTTGTATAACTTTGAAACCCTCTGCCTCAGAATGTGGTGGTGGCGGGGTTATTGAATATTCATAAGGCAGAGGCAGATAGTTTCTCTATGGGCAGGGAATCAAAATTTTATTGGGGATGTTGACTTCAGAACTCAAACAGACCAGCCATGATCTTGTTGAGTAGGTGAACAGGCTTGAAGGGCTAAATAGCTGACATCTTCTCCTTACTTTGTATGGTTGCATGTATGTTTATACAATGGGAAAGCATCTGCATGATCATTGGTCTCCTCTGTTGAATTCACGTGCCATAAACTCTAATTGCAGGGAATTCAGATATTAAAAAAAAGTACTGGTGCATATTCTGCTCATGAGTTTTTGTTTGGTTACTGGGGAATTACTTTTAGATTGGATGGAATGGGGCAGGCAAAGATGGAATGAAATGTATGCAACATAGATGTAGGGTTGATGGTAACGCCAACTCAGTGGCAAGGTTTAAAGCAGAATTACAGCCAATGCCACAGATTTTGGAGCAACCTATGCACAGGTAGAAAACTATGGTTCTATGATTAGTCAGCTTCTGCAACTTCTTACTTACTCATGGTTAAATTTACCACCGCTTTAGTAATATTCTTGACAATATGCTTTGTGCTGTTTCCATCAAATTACAGAAACTTTATAGCACAGAGATGGGTGATTTGGCCCAATTGATCTGTCTCAAAATTTATCTTCTACTCATCTTTCTCTCCATGTTTTTTCAACTAACCCTAACAATAAAACCGATTATTCTTTCCCTCCACACACATTTACCTAACTTTCTCTTAAATGCCTCTATACTCGAGCAATTTGCAGCTTTTCAAGTTGGCAATACCTGAGCCAATTAGATACATGAGGACTTCATTTTTCTCTTACTTTGAAGTGCGTTGACATTATGAGATGTGCAACACTTCCCATGGGCCTTGGAGCAGGCTGAGCCTTTGCTCTCTATTACTGAAACAATTGGTGCAGGTGATGATGAGGCAGAGAACAAAGCTTTCCAAAGCTGGGAGTTTCCACCTTCTGACTGTCACATCAGTGGTATTACACCCAATGAGTACTGTCTAACTTAGGGAGGTCTGCACCTGAGCTTTTATGTTGGAGCTGTAGCCTAAAGTCCCCTCAGGAGCTTTCTTATAACCGTTTAACTGTAACTCTTTAAATGGTGGTGGGTGGTAGAAGGGGCAGGTGGGTATTTGTACCTGAGAAATTTCCAGTGTGTGGGGCAAGCCATGAGCCCAAGATACAGATGTCCCTATACCAGCGATATGAGTTAATATCCTCTAACTTCCACAAAATATGGTGGATTGAGCATGAGAGATCACTGTGTGTGTGTGTGTGTGTGTGTCTGCTTGGCGTAATTAATCACAGGTTCACAAAATTATTAAAGCTTAGAAGAAGTACATTTGATCTGTTGTGTCTGCCTGCTTGAAATGATATTTCCCTGCATTCCTCCTGTAATGTTGTACATTCTTCCTCTTCAGATAATAATCCACTTTTGGTTTGAATGTTTTAGTTCAGCCTTCTTCCATCATGCATGGTTCTAGTCAATGGAATTTCTGCATTGACACTGTTTGTAGAGTAGTGTTCAGGTCTGAAGTTTAGTCTAATAATCCTCAACATTTCGTACACACACAATATCTTCTCTGGAATTTTTATCATGAAAATCAAGATGTGTGAGAGCCATCCTTTTCTACAGAACATCAACAACTTCTTTCAAAACAGAAACAACAGATTGAAGGGTAGAACTGTGCTGCAACAACATATAGTGCAGGTTTTATAATATATGTTTTGAAAGTCACAAAGGAAAGCCAGCACTTATATGAGTAAAGAGGGCTCAGTTTTTTATTTGCATTATTTTCTGAATAAATGTGAAATCCATTGATAGACACCACACAACAATGAAGCTCAGCAAGCTATTGAATATGGAAAGCAGATCACATTCCTTTCAATGGATGATGAAAGCTCTCCTGGCATGAAATAAAGGCTGAAGCATATTACTGCAATCTTTGTAATACCACAGCTTTTATATTTACAGAGAACAAACTGGATGTTTGCTCCTGCTCCTTTGCTGCATAGCTTGACATTGATTAGAATGAGCAATGCTGGTCTTAGCAAAATACTTTGACTTTCCTCAAGCAAAGTCATTAAGTGCTGCTTACAGAGTGGCTCATAGCTGCAGCTCATGACTCATCAGAATGAAAGTCAGGTATTTATCAATTTCCTTTCAATTAAAATTACATGAAGCATCGTATGTTATATTGAGTCGTTTGTTCAGGATATCCTTTCAACTCAATAAGGTCCAGAACAAAATGTTGTCTGTATTACAAATAAGTCTAAATAGCGTTAAACATTTGAGAGCTCTATTTTAGTGAAATGGGATTGACATTATTGTAGCAGAAGTTAAAGGAGCAATATCACAATCCAATAGAAATATTTCAAGGGTAGTATCTGTATAATAATCTAATAACTGGCATAGTAATAGCAAGATTTTTGGTATTTAGTGGCAATGAAAAATTGAAAACCGATAAATCAGTGTTTTCAGGCTTTCCATGGTCAATGCAAGGTTTTAGAACTTTAGGTTATGTTGCATCATTCATACTAATGGTTAAACAATAACTGTTCTAAAAAACAGAAAAAGCATGGACTGGGGACACTGATGATAATCTAAAAATACATTGTGTCCATTATGCACAGGCAGATTAATGAAGGATTTGTTCCTATGTCCTTGTGATTTTTTTTCTATTGAAGATTCTGAGGTTCCTTGTCCATTTTATCTCCTAAATCTGCCAGCAGTAATACTAAACACGGTGATGAATCTATAGAGATGATGACGTTTCATAGGGTCATGATTTACTTTGCAGTTGCAGTGTTAATGCATAATGGGATCATTTGAAATGGGTACAACCTTATAAACTCTCAAGAAATATTCATCAAGCTTCACAATTCTAAGCTTCAATCTGAAGAGACTCCCACTTGCAAATGTCTAGCCTGCTTGTCATCTCTTAATACTTGTCCTTTTTTACTTTCCTCTGAGTCCTTCCCAGTACCTAGTGCCTGCACAAGAGACCTCAGAGGAGAGCAATCCACTTGAGGATGCAAAATTACATGTGGCCATCCCTCCCAAACACCAGCTAAAATGACACCCTATGTGAGTTCGCTGTTGAGCATGTGAGTTTTTGCACATTGTGAAACATCCCTACTGAGTGAGCAGCAGCAAGTACTGGCATGACAGAGAACCAGCAGAGGGCAACATTTCAGGAGCTCAGCTTTTAACAGCAAATTGTTTGCGTCTCATAAGTGGTTATATCAGAAATCGAAAGGTCTGTCAAGGGATTTCAGGGCTATGGCTGAAATTATGGGGGGGACTTTACTCAGCCTGTGTAGTGCTATCTTGGATCGCAGTAAAAGTTAGAAGATGACAGACAGGCTAGATATTCACAGGTGAGAGTCTCCTCAGAATGAAGTTTGAAAATTGATGAATATTAAAAATTAAAAGTCTGCATCCGTTTGAAAAAAATCTCATAAAAACCATAACTGCAGGGGAAATCATCTGTTTGTACAATTCACCATCTCCACATATTCATCACCAGGTGTAGTATTACTGCTGAGGTAGATTGCAATTTAGTAGCCAAAGTGGCAAAGCAACTGAAGAATCTGAAGTTTACTCAGAAAACTATGATTACTATTCCCCAAGGCCCAAGCTGCAGGCTCATGGTTAACTCAGTATTTTCCACTCCAAGCCATACACCATCCTCACTTGGAACGATATTGTTGTTCCTTCAGTGTCACTGAGTCAAAATCCTGGAATTTCCTCCCTAATGGCATTGAGAGTTTACCTACACCAGCAGCCCACCACCACCTTCTTAAGGGCAATCGGAATAGCCATAAATGCTGACCCAGTCAAAGATGCTCACATCCCATGAATTAATGAAAAAAAAATTATGAAACAGGGAGTTGAAAGGCTATCGGAGTAGGTGGGAAAAAGATTTGAGGTTACAGTCAGATCAGCCACTGTAATAGTGAATGCAGAGCAGGCTTGAGGGACAGAATAGCTTATTCCTGCTCCTGATTCATGTGTTTGCACCTAACCCAAAACTTAAATTTGCTGTTTCTTGGAGTAGCAATTACAGAGTGATAGTTGGGTACAGTGTTGTCCAGCATGGAGATGTTGCTAGTGTCAGAGGGACATTAGGGCAAGAGTTGGTGGTCTGAGTTCAGAGGGGGGAGCACATGACTGAGTGTCCAGTTGTGTAGATTTGGAAAATGGATTGCCACTCCTGCCTGCAAAGAAATGGAAAAGCACTTCCCTTTCCCATGTGAAAATCCTTGCCTTCCTTCAGCAAGAACAATGGTGAGAGCTGAAAGGGATATAAAATCTGGGGCAGAGCTCATTAGAATCTTTCAATGAGTGACTTGCCTCTTGAATGAATTTGTTCATGATCCATGTCCCACCTCTGCTAGAGCCAGGAAACAAAGAAACAGAAACATGGAAGATATGAGCAGGAGGAGCCCTTTGACCCTTTAAGCCCACTTTGCCATTCATCAAGATTGTGGTTGATTGCCCAACTCAATAGCCTAATCCTGCTTTCTCCCTATAATCTTTGATCCCTTTCTCCCCAAGTGCTATATCTAGCCACCTCTTGAATGCATTAAATGTTTTAGGGTCAACTACTTCCTGTGGTAATGAATTCCACAGGCTTACCACTCTTTGGGTGAAGAAATGCCTCCTCACCTCCATCCTAAATGGCCTACCCCGAATCCTCATACTGTGACCCTGGTTCTGGGCACACCCCTCCATTGGGAATATCCTCCCTGCATCCATTCTGTCTAGTCCTGTTAGAATTTTATAAGTATCTGTGAAATCCCACCACCACTCCCCGCCGCCCCCCCCATTCAACTGAACTCTAGCAAAAACAATTCCAACCCAGTCAATCTCTCCTCATATGTCAGTTCTGCCATTCCCAGAATCAGCCTGGTGAACCTTTGCTGCACTCCCTCGAGAGCAAGAGCATCCTTCCTCAAAAAATGAGACCAAAACTGCACGCAATATTTTAGATGTAAGAGGGTGTGTTTGAGGCAGTTCGGAGAAAATTGCGGTTTTTCATTTTAATATTTTACCTGATGAAAATCCAGCTACATTGGAGGTCAGAATTATCCCTATTGTGTTGGTAATTATATCCATCACCTTTATCATGTTTAGCACTTTCAGCTGCAGTATGGTTTAATAGCAGCTTCTGAATTTACATTGTCAGAATATCATTGAAATTGGTTAAATGGTTTGAAGATTCTTTAATACAGCATTTAGGGGGAGGTGAAGGATATCATTAAGACTGTTAATGCAGAGAGGCTCTGAACAAATTTTTAAACAAGGTAAATGAGCAAGTCACTCAATCATTGTTAATGCACCCTCAAATCTCTTGCTGCAAGGTAGCATCCCTACAGCTGCTTCTTAGTCTTTAAGTTGGTCTTTCTCTTCCAATAGAGATTCCTGTTGATATGTCAGAGGAAGTAAAAAGAGTCTGGATGAATTTCAGAGCTAGCTGCAATATGCGGGGCCTTGGCCTAGCAGAAATCTGAGCCAACATTTCCAGAGGAGACCAGCATCTTTGTGAGTTGGTGTGTATATCATTGTATACTATGGGTGCTAGTTGCCTTTGAAAAGCCACTCACCTGCTTTCTTCTGAAGGTTCAAGTTGGCACTCACAGGGGCGTGTTACTTACAAAATGTCAATAAATGACAGTCTATTTGGTTTTGGGAGTTGGTTAGCTAAGTTGGATAGATGGCTTGAGAATAAAACTAAAAGCTCTGGTTCAATCCCAATACTGGCTGTTGTAGTTCATGGAGCCTTACTTTGGAACTTGTTTGATACAGAAGGATGACCCCAAGCTACAAAACCAATTGTTTCTAAAGGGGAGAGATGCCAACAGTCCTTTATGGACATCTAGTTCACCTTCTGTCTTTATGGTAGCAGCAGGATGCATCAAATTTCTGAGAGAGTTTCCCTCTCTGTCACTTTTCGGTGATGATGAAACCTTTACATTTCTACAATGTTTACCTTACTGCCATAGCACAACGGAAATAAAATTAACAATGGAATATGTTCAGTGTATCTCTTTTACTTTGTCTGCAATCACACAATGTGATTGCACAAAAAAACTTGTCTATAATGCTTGAGAATAATATTATAATGATGACACACTTATCGCAACAGAAGGTTTACTTGAAATCTGTGATCATTTAGAGTGTTACTGGCCAAATGTTCTTTCACTTAGCTGCATTATTAGAAACAATAGCAGAGTTATTCTTATTAGCTTTTACAAAGCATTTATTTCTACATAGCACAAGAACAATTTGTGTGAGTTGAAAAAAGAGCAAAGAATGAGAACAGATGCACATAAATCATTATGTTTCTCTGGAACATGTTGCTGGCATTCACTCTCAACATCTTTATAGGCATTAATGTACCTCCGTGGAGAAAGAGAAGAGTTGTAACCCAGTCATCCATTGTCTAGAACCTGATCATCTTCAGGAGTCAAAGGGAGATTTCCCAGCATTTTTCTGAATTGGCTTACCTATATTTTGTTGCTTTGTGAGAAGCTGCCAAGCCAGGTTATGGAGACAGCAAGTGGTGATGTTGTAAGGCCTGGGGATTGGGAAGAGTTCAGTTATAAGACTATAAGACAAAGGAGCAGAAATTAGGCCATTCAGCCCATTCAGTCATGGCTGATAAGTTTCTCAACTCCATTCTCCTGCCTTCTCCCCATAACCTTTGATCCCCTTAAAAATTAAAAACCTATCTATCTCTCTCTTAAATATACGCAATGATCTGGCCTCCACAGCCTTCTGTAGAAATGAATTCCATAGATTCACCACTCTCTGGCTGAAGATATGTCCCCTCATCTCTGCTGTAAAGGGTCTTCCCTTTACTCTAAGGCTATGCCCTCAAGTCCTAGTCTCTCCCGCCAATGGGAAACATCTTCTCAACGTTTACTCTATCCAGGACTTTCAGTGTTCTATAAGTTTCAATTAGATTCTCCCCATCCTTCAAAACTCCATCGAATATAGACCCCGAGTCCTCAAACATTCCTCATATGTTAAGCCTTTCATTCCTGGAATTATTTTCGTGAACGTCCTCTGAAACCACTTCACGGCCAGTTCATCCTTCCTGAGATATGGGATCCAAAATTACTCACAATATTCTAAATGTGGTCTGACCAGAGACTTGTAAAGCCTCAGAAGTACATCCCTGCTTTTATATTCAAAATATGATAGGAATGGATTGTTGAATTTAAAGAAATTTGTGTCTGACTTAAACGCACTCAGTGGGAAGCTCTCATGTAGACGTAAAAGTAAAAAAAAAACCTATTTTATGAGAGAGGATCCAAATTAAGTGCCAATCTAATGCAACATAGATGCAGTGACCAAATGTATGTTAGCTAAGCTAGTCAAAAACTTCAAGGTAGCCTGAAAACAAGTCTTCAAATTGAGGTAATGATTTTGTGATGAGATATAGAGAGGTTCAATCAGTGGACAAAAGAATTGGCAGATGGAGTATCAAGTGGGAAAATGTGAACTTTTCATTTAGAATGTAATTGTAGTATATTGTTTATATGTAGAGAGATTGCAGAACTCAGAAGCATCGCAGGATCTTAGGGTCCTGGTTCATGAATCATAAAAGGTTATGATGCAGCGACAGCAGATGGATTAGGAATGGTAATAGAATGCTAGAATTACAAGGACACTAGAATCTAAAATTAGGAAAGTTTTATTCCAACTAAAAAGGAGCTTGCCAAGCCTGCATCGGGAGTACTGTAACCAATTTTGGTTTCTTCATTTGAAAAAGGATGTAATTATTTTGGAAGGTTCATGTGACTGATTCCTGGGAGAAGGGGTTGTTCAATAAGGAAAGGTTGGGCAGGTTGGGCCTGTACTTGTTGAGGTTTAAAAGAATGACAGGTGATCTTATTGACAGACACAAGATTCTGAGAGGATTTCATAGGATTCATATGGAAGGATGTTTCCTTTGTGGGGAACATTAGAACTAAGCTACACATTTAATAAGAAGAGGTCTCCCCTTCAAGTGTCAATTTTGTTGAGATTTTTGAAGGGTTTCTTACAAGGACTAACGAGGCCCCTCAGCATATTTTACCAAATCTGAGCAGACTTAATGGATTGAATAGCCTAATTATGTTCCTATATCTTATAGTCTTATGGTCAAATATGCTCATTAACTAGCTAGCATGCCCCACTGGCTCTCCTCTTGCATGATTCTAGCTCCATCTTACTATGCACCGTTGCTGGAACAACTCGCCATCAGTGGATAGCCAATGAAAGATGGACATTACTGGGACCTGCGCCTTCTTTAAAAGGCTGTGTGTACCTGGACAACAATGGCAATCTGACATTGTCCCTCACTGGCAATGTCATGGTACAGCAGCTGCAAAAATCACTTGGCTTGGCACGTAATGGCATGGCTAACACTCTTCTGTACATGCAACCCACATTCTCTCAATCACTGTTTAACCATTAGGTCACATAGTCTTTGGCTGTATTCCATCTAAACACTGTCTAACTCACCACTATTCTACTGACTACAGACTCAACTTTTATCATTGTCCAGAAAGTGAATATCACAGACATGCCAGCCTTGGAGGGAGTGTGGAGGAGGTTTACAAGAATGATTGTGGGGATGAAGGACTTGTCATATGGAATTTAGAAGGATGAGGGGGGATCCAATTGAAACTTACAGAATACTGGGAGACCTGGCTAGAGTAGATATTAAATAGATGTTTCCATGAGTGGGAGAGTATAGGTCCCAAAAGCACAACCTCAGAGTAAAGGAATGATCTTTTAGAATGAGATAAAGTCATAGAGTCATAGAATTATGCAGCATGGAAACAGACCCTTCGGTCCAACTCAGCCACACTAACCAGACATCCCAATCTGACCTAGTTTCAGCATTCACCTCATATCCCTCTAAACGTTTCCTATTCATATACCCATCCAGTTGTGTTTTAAATGTTGTAATTGTGCTAGCCTCCACCACCACCTCTGGCAGCTCATTCCACCGTCTGCATGAAAAAGTTACTTCGTAGGCCCTTTTTAAATCTTTCCCCTCTCACCTTAAACCTATGTCCTCTAGTTTTGGGCTCCCCAGTGCTAGGAAAAAGACCTTGGCTATTCATTCTATCTATGCTCCTCATGATTGTTTGAAGAAGAATTTCTTCAGCCAGAGGTTGGTGAATCTGTGGAACTCATTGCTGGAGAAGGCTGTGGAGGCGAAGTCGTTGAGTGTACTTAGGACTGAGATAGGTGCTTGGTTAGTAAGGAGATCAAGGGTTACGGGGAGAAGGCAGGAGAATGGAGTTGAGAAACATGTCAGCCATTAGCGAATATAGAATCATTGGCTGAATGGCTTAATTCTACTCTTGTATCTTATGGTCTATGTGTTATGGGAGAGTCTAGGACCAGAGGGCATATTCTCAGAATAGAAAGATGCCAATTTAAGATTGAGATGAGGGGGAAATTCTTCCTTCAGAGGGTTGCATGTCTTTGGAACTCCTTGCCACAGGGACCTGTGGGGCAGAGTCCTTGTGTATACTTTATACTGAGATAGGTGGGTTGTTGATCAGTAGGGGAATCAAGGGGTTAAGGGGAAAGGACAGGAAATATGTGAATATGTTGGATCAGCCATGATCATATTAAATGGGGTAGCAGACTTGGTGGGATGTCTATGAGGATGATGGCCCCTCTCCTGTTGCTATTTCTTATGGTCCAAAAGCAGGAGCACTGATGCACTGGTAAGAGGGCGAATGCCAATGCTACATGCTCAGTGTGGTGCCCCAGTAATTGAAGCAATTGCTGGTGCACAGATGTTTGGACTGCTGTGAGACCCTAAAAGCTCCTTCTGGTATGAGCAACTATGATGACAGAAATCCTGTCTTTGCGTGGAAATAGGTTGGAGTGGTACAGCGACAAACTGAGGTTACACGATCTCAGCGTGAACTTCTACTATAGCATTCGGACAATGGGTGCCTCCTGTTTGTGCTGCAATTAAAGCTGAGGCATCAGCTGTTAGATGTTGCATCATGGCTAGCTCCGCAAGTTTGCCTCAGTATTAACAAAAAGAACCTTGTGAATATACAAGTGAAATTATTTTATTCATAATATTTTCTGTGAAAATGTATTTTAGCCACAGTTGCTGAGGGACCACTACTTTTATTAGTTCACAAACATTAATAAGTAAGTTGAAATGAAAATTTTAACATTTCATAAATAATACATATTGCAAATTTAAAAGAGTTTGAAGCTGGAATTAAATACTATTTAAAAACTAATATTCAAGGTGATAGCTTTTGACTTTGAATGTGAGTGCAAAAGGAATGATAGCAAATGCAAAATGGAATTAAAAATTGGGAGCGATGTGAAATGGACTGCTGATTCGCGATTACCTATTTTACATCATTGCACCAAGTCAAAAACCACCCCAAGGACTCAGCATGATGTTCATTAAATGCAATTATATTTGACTACTAGCAATTAAAAACAAAAGAGCAGCCTCAAGGGCAAGAAGAGCTTCATATCATCATGTTAATAAAACTTCTTAATGTAGTTTCTGATTTGTGGCTGATAGGCAGAAAGAGACATAAAAGCAGAGAGAGTAGAAAATAGAAGGTAAATGACTGAGGAATAGACAGGAGACAAGAAGGAAAGAAAAGGGGTACAGCCAGAGAGACACAGGTAGAAAGAGGGAGAAAAATAGAGAAAAAGAGAGACAGAAAGAATAGAGTGAAAGAGAAAGATGAAGAAAGAGATGGTGTTTACTTTCTGATCATTTTATTGAGACAGAAATCCAGGCCTCTGTCACTTTTACATGACTGACAACCAGAAGTTATGAATGTTGCTGAATGTAAAATTCAAATTGTTGAAATTCAAAATATTGGAAATGTGTCCATCCTTTTTGTATTTTCTTTTGTTAATGGCTTATCAACACCAGACATCAGGAACGCTATTTTGTGGTCAGTGTCACATGCTTGGAAGGATAGATAACATTGGAGCTATGGTTTTCAAAGCTGTTCACCATCTGCTTTTCCTCACCTTAGATCTGGGTGTATCACAAACTGGTAGCATTTGAATGTCATGATTACTCAACACTCCATCATCCTTATAAATTTAACTACCAGGGTGATAGCCAGTAAACTAGAATGGCCACATTCTCCTCCTGTTTGGTATTTGCAAAGTCCCAAGCATGAAACTTTACACAGCCAGTGGAGTGTGGACAGGGTAGCTAGCATTGAGCCTGAAATAAGCCCATTGTAGGTACAATAAGCACCTAATAATTGATTGGGCCTCTTTTAGATGGCATTAAAGGTTTTTCAAAGCAAGCCCCTTCCATGGTGTAAGATAACAAGGTTGTAGAGCTGGATGAAAACAGCAGGCCAAGCAGCATCAGAGGAGCAGGAAAGCTGACGTTTCAGTCCGAGCCCATTCTTTAGAAATATATTCTGAAGAAGGGTCTCGACCCGAAACGTCAGCTTTCCTGCTCCTCTGATGCTGCTTGGCCTGCTGTGTTCATCTAGCTGTACACCTTGTTATCTCAGATTCTCCAGCATCAGCAGTTCCTACCACCCCTTCAATGGTGTGAGCTGATTCTCAATGGATAAGTTAATCTAATCAACAATATCATGACATCATTTTGATCCATCAGGATATAAAGTATAATTTTAAATTTGAATTGTTGATGGGATGTCTTAATCCTGGGAACACATGGAAAGATCAGGGATGAACTGCTCATGCTTTCTAATTTAGAGAGGCAGTGGTGCAATGATAATGTCACTGGATTGCTAATACACAGCTCCAGGTTAATGGCCTGGTAAAATAGGTTCAAATCCTGCCATGGCAGAGAATGAAATTTGAATTCAATAAAAACCTAGGATTAAAAATAAAATAGCTAGCCCAGTGGTGAATGTGTAACCACTGTCAATTGTCCAAAAAAAAATACTCATCTAGTTTGCTTATGCCCTTGATGGAAGGAAATCATTTGTCCTTACCTGGTCTGGTCTGCATGTGATTCCACATTCACAGCTATGTGTCCTCTGGGCAATAAGTGCTGGAATAGCAGGGAGCACTCTCATTTTGTGAGTAATAAGAAAAACTCATAATGGTCAGAAGATTAGGTATAGTGCAAGCTCAAAGTTCCAACACATACAACAATGGGTAAGATAAATTTGATTTTGCACTCATATTGTCAATCTTATTTCTATTCCAAAGATTGTTGTCTAAGGTCCTATATTGGAAATCAAGAGGGGTCACTTTTAAACATTGGTGAACATTAGGTATAAGCTTTTGGATTCATTATACTGCCCATTTGATGTCTTTGGCAAGATGCTTAATTTTTGTTATGAAGAGTCAATTTAATGTGCATTAGTGCTGAATCATTGTTCACAGATAACTCACTATTCTGTGGGTGGCAGAAATCCAAATATTCTTTTGTCTAAGCTGTTAAGCCAAGGTCACATAAGATCTTCTGGCAATTTCCAAAGAAAAATCAGAGACGTTCATCCTCAAACCGCCTCATTCAAAACTGTCTGCTTCTGATCACATTTCTGATTGTGGGAACTTGTGTGCTAAGTGGCTGTTGCATTTTGTCCATTACAACAGTGGCCAACAATTTACCATCCATTAAGAAGTTTGAAATAGCCAGAGGACATAAACGACATAGCATGTATCGAAACATTTCTTTCTTAGTGGTACATTTGCTGAACTGGAAATGACAACTTGTTAGGGCAAAGCAATTAGAAGAAGGCACAGCAGGTCAGGTGGCAGCAGGTAGAATAACTTCTGAGGAATTGTGAGGAGCACTAGGTGACTTGTAATCTCTAAAGACATACTGCTTAGGTCAAGCACCAATAGGCTCCACCCATTAATGCTTCGAACTGGTTTAGTGTTCTACGTACATTGCAGAACCTGATTTGTGTATCTCGAAAGGATCTCACTTAAAGTAGTCGGATATCTAGATCATTCCTCTTAAGTTTCCAAATAAAATAATGCAGAAGTGTCAGGACTGGGAATAGGTAGCAAGTTAAACCCTTTCATTTTTACAGCATCACTCCCCACTTTGCACAGACAGTAAAAGTCAACTTCCTTACATTACGACTTGAGCCTCTGAATAGCGATGAATGCAAATCTATATTAACACTTTGACAAATATTCCATTTATACTTTAGGATTCCAAATTCTTCAAGTACTTTGAAGCAATAATTTGCATTGAATGTATCCATACCATTTATTGTTCGCCATCATTCCATGAAGACTTTCCCTGCCCATCCACCTTATTTCTAGGTTTTCTACCTTGTGTTTTTTATAGCTGTTCCTGTTGCTCATTTGTGATACTCCTGGAATCAGTCTTCATTGTGCCCTTCCAGTTTTTTTTTGCATTTGGTGACTGACCAAAATGGAGCACATATTCTAAACACTTAAAATCTTAGTATAACATTAAATTCTGCTGTTCAGGTTATATAACTTGCCATTCTATTAAATCTTTTAATTGTTTTCCAGATTGTGAAAACATTGGAAGTAACATATTTCAATATATCACAATCAACCTAAGCTTTTCTGTGCTTAATCGAAATCTATTCATACTCTGCTTTGATCCCACCTTCTTGGTGTATACAATTCATGTTTATCAGGGTTTTATTTCATTTGCTATCCGTCTGTCCAATTTAATGTCTGATTTAAGTCTTTGGCTGTATTCTCCTAATCCCCAGAGTTTCCTATTTTTATATTGTCAGCAGATTTGACCAGGCTACAACTGGTTTCTTTTCCAGCTATCAGATTTCCAAAACTTGCTTCAAAAGTGGAAAGTTTGGCAAGCTTCTGTTAGATACAATTTAATGCAGAAAAATGCGAGCCATAAACCTTTCATAAGATCAATGAAGAATTGAAGCATACGCTGTGTGGAAAGCCACACAAGGAAGTTGATGAACAGAGAAAACTAGGAGTTGAAATACGTGATTTCATGATAGTGCCAATATAGGTAGATAAAGCTATGAAATATATTAACAGCATTTTATAAATAGTTTTAGGAATAGACACATAAAGCACAAAACCAACAAGTAAGTTTGTACAAAGCACGATATGCAGTTTTGAGCACATCTTATCAAAAGGATAATAAAGTTATACAGGATTTCTAGGATCAATTCATAGAGTGTTACTGGATGAGAAATTACCATCACAAGGAGGCACTGAACTTATTTTAAATTATTTCCTCCACAATTCACCTGAACTAAGTAGGATAGTGATAAAAATTTGTGGTGAGGGTGATACAGTTTGGAGTAAGGTTCACACTATCATATACTCACTCCTAATCTGATTCTACTCGCTGCCGTCATTGCAGACCAGTTTTTCACTGCGATCTCATTTAAAGGGTGTGGGAGGATGAGTCCCTGCTTTTTCCTTTTCACAAACAGGTAATTATAGCCCAAATTGCTGAGACTGCTCAAATAAAACTGTTAATAGGTATTGGATAGATGTGATAAGGTCTACTTTGGCAGCAAATGGATTAAAACTGTAGTGTAGCTTCTAATAATAAATGCACTGTTCCCATTTAATAGAAACATGGAAACATAGAAGCTAGGAGCAGGAGGAGGCCATTCAGCCCTTCGAGCCCGCTCCGCAATTCTTCACGATCATGGCTGATTGTCCGACTCAATAGCGTAACGCTGCTTTCTCCCCATAACCTTTGATCCCATTTGCCCCAAGTGCTATATCTGGTTGCCTCTTAAATATTTTCAATGTTTTGGCATCAACTATTTCCTGTGGAATTCCACAGGCTCACCACTTTTCGGGTGAAGAAATGTCTCCTCATCTCCACCTTAAATCGTTGACCCCAAATCCTCATGCTGTGTCTCCTGATACAGGACACTGCTCAGGGGAATGCAGTCAGAGAGGGTCCCCTGATAAGGGAGGCACAGAAAAAATCCTTTTTAAGTAAACTAATGTAAAAGTTTCATTTAACATAAAGTAGAATGGGGAAACTGGAGCCACCCAGTTAAAACATTTTCAGATGATTGTAAGTTGCATAAACAAGTACACACACACGCACACACACACACACACACACGCACACACACACACGCACACACGCACGCGCACACACACACGCACACACGCGCACACACGCACGCACACACGCACACACACACATACACACGCACACACGCACACACACATACACACCCGCACACACGCGCACGCACACACGCACACACACGCACACACGTGCATACACACACGCACACACACACACGCATGCACACACGCGCACACACACGCACACACACACACGCGCACGCACACACACACGCACACACACATACACACACATGCACACGCACGCACACACACGCACACACATTTTCATGCAATAAGAGGGATATTTTTAGTTTTAGTTTTAGTTTCATTAGATATTGGGGATTTAATTAGGTTTCTTTAGACAGGCAGCCCTAAGCACACAAGCATTTTTGATAAGAAAGTATCCTTGAAAAACCTAAATAAGAGGTGTCTAGTAACAATCAGCCTAAAGTTTGTAGTTTAGTAAGAATCAAAAGAAAAGTACGATCCCACAATAACCTATACTCTGGGTAATTGTCACAACACATTAAACATATCCATATGAGTAGTGTGTATAAAAAATGTAATCCGTGCAGGGATTTAGCTGAATCCTTATGAGCAGCAAACTGAAGACAGTAAAAAGAGCTGCACTCAAGAGCAGGGAAGATAGAGCAACAAATGGCATAAACAAACTACTTCTAATAGAGCAAACAAGGTCGTAAAACATAGGAAACAAACAGCTCAGCATGCGGAAATCTGTGAAAGTGATTGAATTTCATCCTTATCAATGGACTTTGAATGTGTGCTATTTGGTGGGGAAACTAATATAAAAGGTATTTGAAATGAAGACAGAGGGGTGGGGGAGAGAGTGTGCTCATCTGAGAAACAAACATCTGTCTTGAGCCAACTCACAGCTGCAAATTAGAAAGATTGTAGTTGTTTGATCTCCTCAATTTGTCAGCCTTGTTACACGACTATAACATTACGTGAGACCATATAACTTTACATTGAAACTGAGATTACAAATTTATAACAATTTTGTATTATTTGTAATAAGGTTAGTAGGGAATTTGGAAGAGTTCTTCACAATAAGTGGGGTATCCAGTTTATTGGCAATTAACATGATGGCAAACGTATGGGAAGGATATAATTGTCAGTGCATTGTAAGATCCCAAAGACTCTCTGGTAAATATCATGAGGTCATGGGAGGACCTAGGGCTGTCCGTAGAGTTGTCCATCACTGATCGTGTGTTTACAGGATAGGATGTATGGATTAGGAGGGTGTGGTTAACAATGACAGCAATATTTAGTGTCATTATTGTAACACAAAGTATATAAAAATGCTGCACTTGACTGGGGGGGAGCAGATTGTTCAGTGGACGTGTTCCAGAAACCTCTCCCATGCTGCATGATAAAAATCTCTGAATGAAGATTGATTTGTGCTGCTAGACACAGGACTGGAGACTCCTCTTTGACAACTCTCTCCCTCCAACACTTGGAACGCAAGTAATCCTGTCTTGTAGCTTCACCAGATTGACACGTTATCTTAGGTATGGCTGATGTTGCTCCTAACATGCCCTCCTGCACTTTTTATTTAATCAAGGTTGACCTCCTGGCTTGATGGTACTGGTAGCTTAGGCGTTATGATAAGCCATACATTTTGATATTTTCTAACCAAACTGTTCAGAGACATTATTACATACTTCTGGAGCAGATGGGACTTGAACTTGGGCCTTCTGAGGTAAGGAAAGTACCACTGTACCATACGTTTATAGATTCTGTTTGAAAATACTTTTGGTGCTGCTGATGGCCGACCGTGTAATCAAGGGCAATTAGGGATGAATAAGAAATGTTGACCTTGTCAGCAACGCAACACATGAATGTGAAATCCTATGTATATATCATCCAGTCATGAGGATTTAGTTGCACCAGATCACACAAATCTATCAAATGTCTTGGCTATGAAATTCTCTTTCCCTCTGTAGCCAATCATTTTAGAAAAGAATATTTATTTATTACTTCAGATATTTTTCTTGAACTTCAATGACAACTTTATTTTTTGGAGTTTTGTCACCATCCTTTCCTGCTTTTCTGTTATTATGTTACTTAAAGGATGTAGAACATAGAACAATACAGCGCAGAACAGGCCCTTCGGCCCTCGATGTTGCACCGACCTGTGAACTAATCTAAGCCCATCCCCCTACACTATCCCATCATCATCCATATGCTTATCCAAGGACTGTTTAAATGCCCCGAATGTGGCTGAGTTAACTACATTGGCAGGCAGGGTATTCCACGCTCTTAACACTCTCTGAGTAAAGAACCTGCCTCTTACATCCGTCTTAAATCTATCACCCCTCAATTTGCAGCTATGCCCCCTCGTATAAGCCAACGTCATCATCCTAGGAAAAAGACTCTCACTGTCCACCCTATCTAATCCATATTAAAATATGTTGCTGAAGATCCTCAGCTTTTCCAATTCTACTGTCTCCATTGTCTTTGTTTATTCACTTTTCAAAATTGGTAACAAATTCGTAGAAACTCCTTTCTTCTCAATAATTCATTTTCATTCAATACTTTAACTTGTATGGCAGTGTAGCGACTTATAAAACATTTCATTGTGTTTTTGTAAAAATACCCATGAAAATAAATTGCTATTCTATTCAATGTTCCTGTCCTGATTGTGATATCTGCAGAATATATAGTTTTATCTCTTCTGCTACGCGAGCTCTACTTCATGCTGACATTACAACTTATCCATTATTTTCATCTTATGACTAAAAGACGCTCTCATCAATATTGAGATTCTACCTTTCATTAGCTGCATTGTCATCACTACCAAAGTTAAATATTCTGTAATCTGCTGTGTTTTGAAGCTATAAGTCACGGTGATAGACAGGTAGATGGATCTGGAACTCTTCACTGTAAAACTTCTGAGCCATTACATGAAAAAATGAATGAAGCATTTAGGTCAGAAGGAGAAGCTGTTGATGTTTTTAAAGCTGTTAAAATCAGTATGTGCATTTGCAATTTACATGAAAGTTTTGTTCACTTGTTTATATAAACTCAAAATACCCCAGATGGCAGGAATTTGAAGTACAGATGAAGAAATACTGGAAATGCTCAGCAGGTCAAGCAGCATCTGTGGAGAGGTAAACAGGATTCAGGTTTCGGGCCAGTGATCTTCCGTCAGAGCTGGAAATCATTTCTGATAATAGGTAAATTTAAACTTGATCAGAAATAAGGACATTTGGTTTGGAAGAAATAAGACAAGGTTTGTGATGGAGTGGAAAATGGGTCTGACTGAATGTCAAAAAGGATGAAGCTGCAAAGAGAAATGAGGTGGCAATAGGATAAAGTGAGAAGTGACGAATTCCGTGAGAGGAGGTACAAATGGGAAGAACAGAATCATCTCTACCACTTGCTGTCTAGGTAATTGGAGCAGTGAATCATCATAGAATCCGTGCAGTGTGGAAGCATGCCTCTTGACACATTGAGTCCACACTGACCCTCAGAATAGCATCCCACCCAGGCCTATCCCCTTACCCCATAACTCTGCATTTCCCATGGCTAACCCATCTAGCCTTCACGTCCCTGGACACTATGGTCAATTTAGCATGGCCAATCCTCCTAAACTGGAAATATCTTTGGACTGTGGGGGGAAAACAGAGCACCTATAGGAAACCTATGCGGACACGAGGAGAATGTGCAAACTCCATTCAGTGTGGAAGAGTGGAAGAGATTCCCAGTCCCTGGTGCTGTGAGGTAGCAGTGCTAACCACTGAGCCACCATGCCAATCTCCTGTGGTTATGACCTGTTTGTTAAATTGCTTCTGGTTCATTTATTTTACTTTTTGTCTCCACAATGGGCATTGAATAAGTGTCTGCATGGGAGATAGTGATGATTTAATACGATTGTAAAATGATTGTTAGAATGCATGCAAAAACAGAAACAAAAACAAAGGAAAAGATCTAGGTGATTTTTTTTAACAGTTGCACAATACACTTGGCTGTATATGTTTGAACACGTCCAAAGACATTTGGTAAAGTCGGTCATATTCAAGTAGGTACAATCTGTAAATTTTGAAGTAATTCAATAAATTTCTGATTGTTTGCTCAATAAGACTCTTCTAGTTATAAGCAGAAAAGTAACTATCCCCATCCAACCAAAACCACTTCTGACTTGCAGGAAACCACACATGCTGTAACTCAGTAGGAACTGGTGATCAGAACTATTCCTAAACAGCGCCAACTGAGAGAAACTGACCTTCCAACCTCCAAGAAAAACAGGAGGGAAAAGCACGGTGATGACCCAGAAGGCTTAAAAAGACACAGGGACTGCTGAATACTGACACTAGTGAACCCCACTAAACCTCATAGCAACACTCAACGCCAAAGGGTGATTTAGAGAATGACACAGACCTTATCAAAGACATGCAGGAACAGAAGAAATCTGCAGCCCTATTGCAGAGGTACAGGATACATTGCTAGGCAATGGTCTACGAGACCAGTCCCAAGTCTAAGTTGAGCTGATGAGCTGACCAGTCATTTGGGATTGCATTAATAAAACAACAACAATCCCCTATACAAAAGGAGAAATCTCATACAGTGATGAAATCCGGTTTGAAATGACTGTGATTGTAAAAATGTGTTGCAACTCTGTTAGGGCATCGCTGCAATGGTATGGAGATACCACAAGGTAAGACTGGAAAAATGAAAATAACAGAGTCATGAGAGTAAACTCAAAATCTTTCCCCTTCAGAAGAAGGCCATATATTGACTTTAACCTCTTTCAAAATGTGGGCTATGTCAAATAAGAAAAGATCAAGGGAAAATCTGGTAGAAAGTTTTGCTGGACTCTAAGATCATGGTGAAACGATAAAAAAACCCCAAAATTTCCTGAGGTTAATTACTTTGGAATAAAACATTTGTTTTATGCTGTAAATTAGATGGAAAGCTGTGACTATTGTTAATTGACTGAGATGTTTTTCACTGCTATCAAAGCTGGAGAGAATTCAGATTCCAAGTGGCAACGTCATTCAAAACAAAGTACAAGTAAAAAGACAGTGACTGACTCATCTGTATCATTTGAAAAGATGTATAGTGAGAAGCAGACAGTGGAAGCCTCTTCACAGAATTGAAACAGATTGTCAAACAGCACGGTGAGCAGCAATTAAATGCATTAGGAGCTGATGTGATTCAGAAGAGACATGTTCAAGCAAAATGTTTCACCTGCCCACCTTTCAAGGAAGATTTGACAACAAAAATTAAGAATATCACGTCAGTGTTATTGAGTCTTAGATTCATACAGTCATACAGCCTAGAAAAAGCCCTTTGCCCCATCATGTTTGCGTTAATCCACCTAAACTAATCCCACTTTCCGGCTCTTGGTCAATAGCCCTGAATACTATGACATTTCAAGAGTTTATTTGTGTATGTTTTAAAGTTTATGAGATTTCCTGTCTCAATTTCCCTCTCACGTGGTGCATTCCAGCTTCCCACCACCCCCTGAGTGAATAATATTTTCCTCAAATCCCCTCTCAACCTCTGCCCTTCACCTTGTATTGGCCCTTCAACAAAGGGGAACCGTTGCTTCCTAGTCACACTGCCCATGTCCCACATGACTTTATGCACCTCATTCCAGGTCCCCCTTCCTCCTTGTCTGCTCTAACGAAATGAACCTATCCACCCTCTCTTCATTGCTAAGACTCTCTAACCCAGGTAACATCCTGATGAATCTTCTCTGCACTCCCTCCAGTGCAATCACATGCTTCCTATGGTGCGGTGACTATAACTGCACACAGTATTCCAGCTGTGGCTCAACCAAAGTTTTGTATAGCTCCAGCATAACTGTCCTGTTCTAGTAATCTGTGCCACAACTCATAGCGTATTCCGTATGCCTTCTTAACTACCATATTAACCTGTGAACAAGCACTCCATGATCCACTGACCTTCATGGTGTCCTGCCATTAATTGAGTACACCCCTGTCTTGTTACTTCTTCTAAAGTGCATTGCCTTACACTTATCAGTTTTAAATTCCATCTGCCAGTGTTCTGCCCATCTGACCAATCCATCTATATTCTCCTGTAACGTAGGACCTTCTTCCTCACAGTCAAATACCCTGCCAATCTTTGTGTCATCGACAAAATTATTTATCATTGCCCCCGCTGCAACCCCGACCATCTCACATTCTCATCCATAAAGTTTATAAACCTTATGAACAATAAGAGACCCAGCATTGATCCCTGTAGCATGCCACTGGACATAAGCCTCCAGTCCCTCAAACAGCTTTCCATCACCATCCTCTGTCTCCTGTCACTAAGCCAGTTTTGGATTCAACTTTCCAACTTGCCTAGGATCCCGTGAACCTTCTTTAGGGTCTTCCATATGGAACCTTATCAAAGGCTTTGCTGAAATCCATATAAATTACATCAATTGCACCAACCCCATCTATACACCTGGTCACCTCCTCCAAAAATTCAATCCAATATGTCACACATAACCCTCTTCTGACAAAGCCATGCTGACTACCCCTGATAAAACCTTGCCTCTCCAAATGGAGATTAAGTTCCTCTTCAGAATTTTCTTCAATCGTTTCCCTACTCCTGATGTGAGACTTGCTGGCCTGTAATTCCCAGGCTTGTCACTACCACTCTTCTTAAAAAATAAAACCACATTAGCTGTCCTCCAGTCCTCTGGCATCTCTCCACTGGTCAAAGATGAATTAAACATTTGGATCAGAGCGTTATAATTTCCTCCCTCATCTCTCACAGCAGCCTGGGATACAAATGGTCTGGACCTGGGGGATTTACCACTTTTAAGCCCACCAAAACCTCCAATACCACTTCACTCCCTACGTCAAACTGCTCAAGAACCTCACAGTCCCTCTCCTGATTTCTATACCTACATTCTCCTTTTCCTGAATGAAGACAGGTATGAAGTATCTGTTTAACACCCTCCCAATGTGCTCCAGTTCCACACATTGATCAGGCATGAATGAATTTCCAGGTAAAGTAGTTCAGGAAGTGATTAAGCTAGTTTCATCATTATTTACTGACGAAAAGGGCAGGAAGGGTATAAGTGATTTGGAAGCAGTTCAGGGAAGATTCATCAGCCCAGTGTCTGGAATGTATGGACTTTAGGGAAAGGTTAGAAAGGCTAGACTTGTATCTGCTGGATGTTACAGAAGTAAGAGGTGACAATCTCAGCAAATAAGATCCTGAGGGGTGTTTACAGGATAAATGTGGAGAAATGTTTCCTCTTCTTGGAGAATCTGGAAATAAGGGCCACTGTTTAAAAATGAGAGGTCAACAATTGTAAAGAGATAAGATGAAATTCTTTCTCCCAGATGGTTTTGTGCCATTGGAACATGGAGCAAAGCGCTTGAACATTTTTATTGCAGGAGGAGAAAGTCTTTCAGGGGTAAGTGGGAATGGGGATTTGAATTTTCAGTCAGTTCAGGTATGATCTTAGTGAATAGAAGAACAAGCTTTGAGGGACTGATTGGCTTAGTCCTGCTCCTTTCTATACATTCATATGGGATTAAACAACCAATTGTGATTTTCTGCCATGAAACTGTATTGAGGCTGTGGATTATGGGGGCTGAATAGAGACCTGTGTTTAACAGGACACTGAAGACCATAGCCTTTAGAAATTCATATAAATGAGACTTTGTGATGCTAGTAAATTACATGATCACATTCAAATGGAAATAAGTCTAGGTTTATTTGTTGCACATTTGAATCCTCGCTTTCACTTAATTAGTGGTGTTAAACTTCATTTGGGTTGTGGTTGTGTGTTATTAATACACAATTTTTAAGGAACTTAATAACTATATGGGTATGGCAGGAATTTCTGATTCAAATTAAAGGATGTTTCTGATTGAAAATCAACATCTGATATCAGACATATTCAAATCAGGGTATCATTTCATAAAGATAAAATCCATTTCCTTGTCTGCATACTAGGTGCCAGGTGTACTGCAGACCATCACTACTGTTGAAATGTTAATTGAGGGAGAGTTTATAAGAATTATAAACCTCACTGTTCGAATTAAATTACTTATGATTCCAATAGAATTATGATGAAATTCTTCCATGTGTTGGAGTCTCTAGTCATGTATTATTTAAATAAAGATATGTAGCTGCTTTACATGATGTAAAACTGGCACAGAAAGTTGGGTTATACAGAGATGATTTTGGATCAATGCTGCATGATATTAGCAATTAGTAGTATAAAGCTGTAACTTGATTAGAATATACAATGCAATAAGAAAATTCTGACCATTCCTACACAAGAATTCCTACTTCTGCTAGCCTGACAGCACCTTACTTCCCACCCCTTGTGGAAGTGAAGAGCACACTTGATGAAATATATAACGCCACAATTGGCCTTGAGATGGAACAAGAGGAGGCCTTATTCATTTTAGCGGCTGATCTCAACCAGGCCAACCTCAAGAGTGTGCGACCAAAATACCATCAACACACCTCCTGTCCCCACCCTTGACCATTGCTACATATCAAAAATGTTCACCGTTCAATCCCCTGCCTGCATTTTTGGTAAATCAGACCATAAGGCTGTGCTTCTTCTCCCCGCTTACAAGCAGAAAAACTGAAGCATGAAGATCCGGTACAGAAAGTCGTACATTGCTGGTCTGAGGTAAAGGCTGAGCTCCTTTGTGAGTCCCCAGTGTCGGTGGACTGGTCCATGTCAGCAGCCATACTAAATGAGTATGCCACTACTGTTACAGACTTCATCAGTAAGTGTGTAAAGGACTGCATGCCAAAGAAGTTAAGCTGAATGTTCCCCATCAGGAAACCACGGATAAACCAGGACATCCACTCCCTATGGAAGTCCATGTCTGAGGCATTCAATTCAGGTCACCCTGACTTGTACGGGAAATCTAGATATGCTTTTCAAATGCCATTAGGGATACTTAGATATAACACCAAACTAGAGCCCCAGAACAACTACATGAACACATGGCGACAGTGGTAAGGTTTACAGAATATAACATACTAAAAAGCAAAATTGACCAGAATCTTTGATAATACATCTCTCTCTGATGAGCTCAATGTATACCAGCCCAGCTCATCTCCGCCTCCCTAACCTGTCCTTCCTCTCACCTATCCCCTCCTCCCACCTCAAGCCCCACCCCCATCTCCTATCTACTAACCTCATCCCGCTCCCTTGACCTGTCCGTCCTCCCTGGACTGACCTGTCTCCTCCCTACCCCCCCACCTACACTCACCTTTACTGGCTCCATCCCCGCCTCTTCGACTTGTCTGCCTCCTCTCCACCTATCCTCTCCTCTATCCATCCTCTATCCGCCTCCCCCTCTCTCCCTATTTATTTCAGAACCCTCTTCCCCTCCCCCATTTCTGATAAAGGGTCTAGGCCCGAAACGTCAAGCTTTCCTGCTCCTATGATGCTGCTTGGCCTGCTGTGTTCATCCAGCCCCACACCTTGTTATCTCAGATTCTCCAGCATCTGCAGTACCTTTTATCTCTCAATGCATTCTACGCTTGCTTTGAACAGAAGGTCAGTGAAATGACATCACCTGCTCCGACAGCGTCGGGTGCAGCTGTACTCACAGTCACTGCTGCAGACGTTAGGTTAGCCTTCTTGACAGAGAACCCATGCAAAGGGACTGGCCCAGATGGAGTTCCCAGCCGTGCACTCAGATCCTGTGTGGACCAGCTGGTGAGAGTATTAGTGGACATCTTTAACCTCTCCTTACTACGATGTGAGGTTCCCACCTGCCTCAAGAAGACCACCATCATCCCAGCGCCAAAGAAAAATTATGCAGTATGCCTTAATGACTACTGCCCGCTGGCTCTGAAGTACTATGAAGTGCTTTGAGAGGTTAGTAATAGCACACATCAACTCCAGCCTCCCAGATTGCCTTGACCGGCCACAATTCACCAACGTCACAATAGATCCACAGCAGATGCCATCTCCTTGGCCCTACACTCATCCCTAGAACATCTGGATAACAAGGACATATGTATCAGACTCCTATTTACTGACTTTGACTCCACCTTCAACACCATCATTCCAATGAAACCCATCTCCAAACTCCCAGACCTAGGACTCTGTTACTCCTCCAGCAATTGGATCCTTGACTTCCTGACCCACCTCAATCCATAAGGACAGGTGACAACACCTCCTCCACAATAATCCTCAACACTGGTGCCCTGCAAGGCTGCAGACTCAGCCCCTTACTGTACTCCTTACACAGTCACAACTGTGCGGCCAAATTCAGCCCCAACTCATTTACAAATTTACTGATGACACCATTGCAGTGGGTCAGATCCCAAACAACAATGAGATAGAACACAGGAAAGAGATGGAGAGCTTAGTGGCACCGTGTAAAGACAACAATGTCTCCGTCAATAACAAGGCGTGGGGCTGGATGAACACAGCAGGCCAAGCAGTACCTTTTATCTCTGATACAATCTCTCCCTCAATATCAGCAAAGAGGAGGAGCTGGTCATCGACTTCAGGAAATGGAATGGAGTACATGCCCCTGTCTGTACCAATGGTGTTGAGGTGGAGGTGGTCGAGAGCTTCATTTTCCTGAGAGTAAATATCACTAACAATCTGTCTTGATCCATCCACGCTGACAGTACAGTCAAGAAAGCACCCCAAGCCCCTCTTTCTGCAGGAGGCTAAGGAAATTTGGTATGTTCATAATGACTCTTGCCAATTTTTATAGATACACCATGGAAAGCATCCTGTTCAGATGCATTATAGTTTAGCCTGGAAACTGATCTGCCCAAGACCACAAGAAAATATAGAGACTCGTGAATGTAACCCAATCGATCACACAAACCAGCCTTCCTTCCATTGGCTCAGTCTACACTTCTCGCTGCCTGGGGAAAGCAGCTAACCTAATCAAAGACCCCTCCCACCATCTTCCATCAGGCAGAAGATACAAAAGTTTGAAAACGCGAATCAGATTCAAGAACAGCATCTTCCCTGCTGTTATCAGACTTATGAATGGACTTCTTATATATTAGAGTTGATCTTTCTCTGCTCCTTCTTTGTGGCTTTGACACTATATTCTGCATTCTATTCTCCTGCCCTGATGTACTTATGTAAGGTATGGTTTATCTGGATAGCATGCAAAACAGTACTTTTCACTGTGTCTAGTTACTTGCGACTATAATAAAGTAAATCAAATCGAATCAAATTAGATATATGAACTAGGACTTCGTCAAGAAGTCATCATTTGCAACTTAGATTTTATTATTACCATTTAATGAGATAATGCTGTATTGAGCTTATGCACATTGGATCAATTTTTGCCTGCATTATACAGTTGTTAATTGTTGGAAGAGAGCTTTTGCCATAGAATATGTTTTTGCCTGAATGCCATAAAAAGTTTTCTGTTTGGATGGATTTCTCCTCTATAGGACAGAGCCTGTCTTAGACAATGTATTGACTGTTATTAATTGATCATCTTCCTATTAAACACTGGGTTGCTACTATATTTTTCTCAAACTTCCATTGCTACCGTTCAGTGCATCCAAGATAATCAGCAATGCAAAAAAAAAATCCAAACTGTTGCTAATTGGATTTTCCAAACCCCTGTATTTATCTCATTGTCTCCAGGCATGGAAAGTGGACAAGGGGCACAGGTAATTAATTGGAATGAACAGACCTCGCAAGGGATGATAATCTCATCTGATGCAATATTTAGGCTTCAGTTCTGAAGAAGGGCCCCTGGACTGGAAACCTGAACTCTGTGTCTCCCTCCACAGTCTCTGCCAGACCTGCTGCGTTTCTCCAGCAATTTCTGCTTTAGTTTTGGATTTCCAGCATCCTCAGTTCTTTGTTTTTTATGATTGGCATGTCTGTTGCACAAACTAATAAATTGTAAACCACAAATAGCATCAGGTTCCGAACCCAGTTGTAGGACCCCAATTGCAAATTTCACTCAATCAGGTGTGTAGCATCATTCTCAGCTCTACATCCATGAAAGAATTGGCTCAAACTTCCAACTTTTGGAACAGACCACAATGGGAATCATGGCAGATGATCTCAGAAGTGCAGAAGTGACCCCAAACTGTGTTGGACAAAAGTAAGAAGCTGGCCTTTGGAAAGGCCCATTTGAGAGGTAGGAATTACAATGGTGCTGCTCTCCTGCTTTGGAAGAGATGTCACTAAGTTGTTTTGTGAATGAGAATTCTTCAAATGTTGTCCAGCTGAATGCTCACCCCTGTAGATGGCCTATCATAGGTTTTCCACAGGAAAAAATTATCATCAATGTTCCCTATTCACAGCATACTGCACTAAAGCACTTAATGTGGAATTGGCTTCACAAGTTGTAACCAAGGAGATAGCATTGCCTTGCTATCGCAGCTTGGTCAAGATGTTCTGCAGTGATCTAGTTAGCTGGCACGCCTCAGTGGATTTCTGATGAGCAGTACAACAGATATTAACCCATCAACTTAGTTTTACTGCCACCAATCTGTCAGCAACCAGGTCCACCACACATGCATACTATTGCACACCTGACACAACAGTATGACTGAGAAGGAACGCGAGGGCAGTTAGGAAGCACAACATCACTGCGAGTGGCAGCTGCAAAATCCTTTGCACCATGAATCTGTGTGGGGTCATTGTCTCTGTGTAACTTCAACAGTGCTCAATGATGGAGTGGGCAAAATGCTTGAGGCGTTAAAGTTTATAAACATAATGAGAACTGTGAAAGATGATTCTTTTCCTGCAGAATATGGGATAAATTCTGGCCCCTGCTGGTTAGCACAACTCTCCAGCCACCATGAAGTGGGAGGAGATGGAATGATAATGCTCGTGGGACCAGGGTTCAAATAACAGCAGATGGTGGAAATTGAACTTTGAAAAAGGTCTGGAATTAAAAATCTAATGTTGTCCATGGAACTATTCATGGTTGTTGTAAAGTCCCGCCTGGTTCACTAATGTCCTTATGGAAGGAAATCTGCCATCCTTATCAAGTCTGGCCTATATGTGACTCTGGATCCAAAAAATGTGGTTGACTTTTATATGTCCTCTAAAATGATCAGTAAGCTTTTCAATCACATCAAACAGGTGAAAAACAGTCTCTAAAAAAGATTGAAATCTGAAAGATTACCTGGCTTTGACTGAGGTGCCAGAAATGACAATGGTAAATTAAGCCCTGTCAAACCTTAAAAATTCTTTTTTTTCTAACAGCTGGTAGCTAGTGCTAAAATTGAGAGACAAGCAACAGCCTGACACAATTAAGTTCATAGAATCGTAAAAGCAATAATTGAGATGCTGCATAGAATAAATGCACAGATACCCCAAAATATCAATCTTAACTCCACTAACAAAGCTGTGTACTAACTCCACTCTTATCTACTTGGTTGCAGTGCACACTTTCTAAATGTTGGCCTTTTGATTTTTCGTTGTTGTGACAGTTCTGTATTGAAAGGTAATGACAATTCATGCTTCACAGTACTTTGACCCTGTGCCATTTTACTTGTAGACATTGATTTGGGTAGTTGTTTCTGCTAACACTTGTTTTTTTTTAAATTGGATTGCAAAGCCCACTAGCCTCAACTGCATGAGTGTGTTGCACTGCACTGTTGGCCCTGGAAAAATTATAGTTTAAATGCAGGATGGGCACTTGTCCCTCCAGCTATTTAATTTCAATGGCTAGTCTGAAATCTCTATGCTGCAGAACATTATTGATTACATTAAGAGGAAGAAAAGCCAAGTTGAGCAGCAGATTATTCACTACTTTTTGGCTGCATGACACACGAAAATAACATTTTGCTTTTCAGAAATGTGCCCTTTTATTTTCAGCTTTTGCTTGCATTTTGGACTCATCGTTGCATTCTCTGAGTTGCTTTTTAACTAACATAGATGTCAACGACATAGTAAGAGGTTGAAAATTGATATTGTTCCTGACTGAAACCATGTCCTCACTAACTCAAGTATCTCTACATCTCACAAGGCTTCTTCAGATGCTGACACATATGTCCAAGTCCGCAAGATACACAGCATATTATCACCTCTGCCCTTCTTTTCAGACCTATTAACTATGACATTTTTAACTACTTTTAACGCAATGCGATCTTAATTTTCCACATTCACTCCTTCCTGAATTTACAATGTTGTTATGCTGTATTGCAGGGGCAAGTGAAGGCCTCACAGGCAGATTGAGCTAACTGCAATGAACCTGCAAAGGAATCGAAACACCAAGTGTCCAAAGATCCTGTACAAGCCAGAATGAGGAAAAGGAAACCTAGTCATAGCACTTGGAGGATTTTTAACATATATAAATTAGAATGCAGGCATCACCGGCTAGGCAGCTTTTATTGTTTGAAGGGCAGTTAAGAATCAACTGCATTGCTATTGGTCTAGAGACACATGTAGGCTAGACAAGGTAACGTTAACAGTTTCCTTCCCTGAAGGACATTAGTGAACTGGATGGGTTTTTCTAACAATAGTTTCACAGTCATCATCCAGCATCACCCCAATCTCGAGAACATTGCCAGGGTCTCCGGACAAGTAATCTAGGAACAATACTACTGGCTCACCATTTCCCCCTGATACAGCTCACCATGTAAGATGTGACCATGGTGCAGGTTTTTATCCAAGGCATGATCAGCCTGATAAGAGCCCAAAGGTTAGTTTGATTATGTCAAGATCTGAAGTGGAAAACAAATATCACATTCCTAAGATAACAAGGTGTAGAGCTGGATGAACACAGCAGGCCAAGCAGCATCAGAGGAGCAGGAAAGCTGATGTTTTGGGTCTGGACCCATCTTCAGAAATGGGGAAGGGGAAGTGGATTCTGAAATAGATAGAGAGAGGGGGGAAGCGGATGGAAGGTGCATAAAGGAGCAGATAGGTGGAGAGGAGACGGACAGGTCAGGGAGGCGGGGATGGAGCCAGTAAAGGTGAGTGTAGATGGGGAGTTGGGATAGGGGTTGGTCAGTCAAGGGAAGACAGACAGGTCAAGGAGGCGGGGATGAGGCTGGGAGGTAGGAGGTGTGGGTGAGGGTTGGTCAGTGAGGTGGGAGGAAAGGATAGGTGGGAAAAAAGACGGACAGGTCAAGGAAGCGGGGATGAGGTGGGCTGGTTAGGGATGAGGTCGGGGGTGGGGAGATTTTGAAGCTTGTGAAGTTCACATTGAGACCATTGGGCTGCAGGGTTCTCAAGAGAAATATGAGGTGCTGTTCCTGCAACTTTTGGGTGGCATCGTTGTGGCACTGGAGGAGGCCCAGGATGGACATGTTGACCAAAGAGTGGGAGGGGGAGTTGAAGTAGTTTGCAACTAAGAGGTGCGGTCGTTTGTCACGAACCGAGCATAGGTGTTCCACAAAGTAGTCTCCAAGCCTCCGCTTGGTTCCCCCAATGTAGAGGAGGCCACAACGGGAACAGCGGATACAATATACCACATTAGTAGATGTGCAGGTGAACATCTATTTAATGTGGAAGGTTTTCTTGGGGCCTGGGATGGGGGTGAGGGGGAAGGTGTAGGGGCAGGTTTAGCACTTCCTGTGGTTGCAGGGATACGTGCTAGGAGTGGTGGGGCTGGTGGGGAGTGTGGAGCAGACAAGGGAGTCATGGAGAGAGCGGTCCCTCCAAAAGGCAGTTAAGGGTGGGGAGGGAAAAATGTCCTTGGTGGTGGGGTCAGATTGCAGGTGGCGGAAGCAGCGGAGGATGATGCGTTGAATCCAGAGGTTGGTGGGGTGGTACGTGAGGACGAGGGGGATTCTGTTTTGGTTGTTATTGTGGGGAGGGGATGTGCAGGACGAGTTGCAGGAAACGCAAGAGATGCGGTCAAGGGGGTTTTCGACCACTGTGGAGGGGAAGTTGCGGTCCTTGAAAAACGAGGACATCTGGGATGTCCGAGAGTGGAATGCCTCATCTCAGGAGCAGATGTGGTGGAGACGAAGGAATTGGGAATAGGTGATGGCATTCTTGCAGGGAGGTGGGTGAGAGGAAGTGTATTCTCGATGTATCTCTATCACATACCTAACTTTTTTTTCACAGATCAGTGCTTCCATGCTAGACATTTCACCAGCTTTACCCAGGAGCTGTAATGTTGTTTTTCATTTAAGGAGGAGCAACGGAAAAAGGAGCAGCTAGATCTAATACAGCAAGAGACCCGAGGCTTAGGGAGCTACAGTTCTGGATGAGGAAGTAGCACACAAGAAGGAAAACTGGGCTCTTCAATGCAGTTAGGTAGTCTATTAAGGGAGGTCTGCTCCTGCAGAGGGGTGAAACACAATGCTGGAGATATCATTGCATGATGAGGAATATCAACGCTACCCATGCATCCACTGAACCATCACTGAATAGGCAATAGGTTTTTTGAAGATGCGATTCCCATGTGTAGACTTCTCAGGAGGAGTACTCCAGTACTCACCAGACAGGATTTCGGCTCAAAGTGTTCCCTGCTCCTCAGGTGCTGTCTGACCTGCTGTGCTTTTCCAGCTTCACATCTATTATTCTGGCTTCTGGCATCTGCAATCCTTACTGTCTCCAAGTCTTCAGAATAGTGATTGTTTGCTGCTACCTGCACAACTTCACTCAATGATGAAGTGAAATATTAGAAGGGAAGGAGCGGGACTAGCATCCTGTCTGCTAAGAAGAGGAGACGAAAGGAGTTGATAAGGGAGCCGAATGCTGATGACGTTGCTGAGGAAGCCAGGGCAGTCATGAGACAAGGCTGATAGGTTTGAGGGAACTGCATTACAGCTAGATTGAAGCTAATAACTTTCCATGGACAATCAGAACTACGGGCGAATTATAGCGCAGAGAATAATTGCAAATTAATTTGTTCCATTGTAAAAATAACTTGCTGTTGGGTTTGCTGGTTAGAGCACTAGTATGGAGTTAAGGAGGATTACATTGGGACTGCATTTATATAACTCAAACATCAGATTGCAAGGAGTTTTATCTATTACAGAAAATGTAAAGATCATAGCGTCATTGAGTCATAGAGCTATACAGCATGGAAACAGATCCTTCAGTCCAACTTGTCCATGCTGATCAGATATTCTGAACAGATCAGTCCCATTTGCCAGCATTTGGCCCAGATCCCTCTAAACCATTCCTAATCATACACCTATCTGGATGCCTTTTAAATGTAGTCATTTTACCAGCCTCCACCACTTCCTCTGGCAGCTCGTTCCATACAAGCACCACACTCTGCTTGAAAAAGTTATACATTGGATCCCTTTAAAAATCTTTCCCCTCTCACCACAAACCTATGCCCTGTAGTTTTGGACTCCCTTCTCTGGAGAAAAGGCCTTGCTAATTACCCTATCCATGCCCCTCATGATTTTATAAACATCTATAAGGCCACCCCTCAGCCTCCGACACTCCAGGGAAAATAATCCCAGCCTATTCAGCCTCTCCCCATAGCACAAACCCTCAAACCCTGGCACCATTCTTCTAAATCTTTTCTGAACCCGTTCAAGTTTCACAATATCTTTCCTATAGCAAGGAGACCAGAATTGCACACAGTATTCCAAAAATGGCCCAACCAATGTCCTGCACAGGCACAACATGGCCTCCCAACTCCTATTCACAGTGTACTGGCCAATGCAGGCAAGCATACCAAATGCTGCCTTCACTATTCTGTTGACCTGGGACTCCACTTGATTGACTTCTAAACCCAAACGTCTAGCATAGACTCCTGTTTTCCATAGGCTGTGCTTCTCCCAGTGGATGGCATAGAATGACAGCCTCAGCTGATGAATGCTGGCACAGCAGTCATCAGGATTCCTTAAACATGGCTGGAATGACATTAAGGAGCATTGGTGGAAAAGGAAATTTAAACATTGATGTAACTTTGGATGAAAAGCCTGAACTCCAGATGCTAAAGGGGATTGACAAAGTTTACAAAGAGCGGATGTTTCCCCTTGTGAGGCAATTTAAAATGAGTGGTAATAATTTTAGGCTGAGGGGTGGCAGATTTTAGACACTTGATAAGGAATTGTCTCAAAGCGAATTCTGTGGAATGCACTACTCCAGAGTGCACTGGGAACTGGGCACTGAATAAATTCAAGGAGGAGGTAGACAGATTTTTTTATTAGTATGGGGTTGAAGTGTTGTTGGGAGTGGGCAAGAAAGTAGAGTTGAAGTAGTGCTGAGATCAGCTGATCGTATTAAATGTTGGAGCAGGCTCGATGGGCTGAATGGCCTATTGCTGCCGGAGTTATTATGTTCAATTGTCACTGCTCCACATGATGCACATGTCAGTGTGTAAGGTAGTCAGCACCTCTTAAAGTAATAGGCAAAGAAAACATAAATAGTGTAAGCCTAAATAGATTAAAGGAGAGTACAAGTCAGTTGTATGGTGATATATTGATGTCAAGCATCACGATGTACAGAGGTTTAACACCAGTGTATCCAAAGTTACTTCAATGTATAATCTTTCTTTTCCACCACTGCATCTAATGCCACTTTAGCTGAATTCGAGATCATGCGTTGACTGCTGTGCCAGCATTTTCAGGATGAATTTGTTCAGCTTCTTCTGGTGGTCTGGGCCACTGAGGACTCTCTTCCATAGGAGCTGGTGAATCCTCCTCAACCTGACTCAGTGGAAGTAGCAGGGAGGTGGTGCAGTGACAGTCTACAGTGTCCTGAAGTAACAATCCCTGAGCGCATGTTTATTGCCCTTTTTCTCTCTGTTGTGCAATGGCACCTACCTCACCCCTGAGAGGATAGGCACAGGGAGAGAGATCAGTGCTCCCTGCTCCCGCCATCTCTTACGTAGCCAATGAATGATGCCATCCATGGTTCAAGTAATGAATGAATATCCCTTTGCATATCCAGCAGGTACAGATTATTCTGTGGGAATTGGTTCTGTCTCCACTGAGGCTGTCACAAGCACATTTGCCAGGGGATCATCTTTGGACAGACCTTGGGAAGATTCCTCTTCCGTTCCCTTCAACCTTGCATGTTCTCCAACGCCTCTGCCAGATGTTTTCTTATATATCTCCATTAGCTCATCAATGGCCTAGTCCAGAGGTTCATCACCTGTACTGGACTCAGCAGGGACCTGTTCTCCAGCCATCATCCAAATGTCAGAGGCCTTGGCTATTTCTTCCTCCTATAGTGGCTAGCCCATGTCAGTGCTGGGCTCACTAGAATGTGACTCCAGGCCTAATCTAGATAAACTATCTGAGGTTATAGTTTCTGCCCTGATGGAGGGTGGGTTTGAGGACTGGGTTCTTTTCTTTGGGTTCTGTGGCTCTAACGGATCTGAAACATCAACTGTGATTTCTCTTCACAGATGCTTCCAGACCTCCTAAGCTTTTCCAGCAATTTCTGTGCCTGTTTATTTTCTTTGGGATTGGGATCTGGAGGCAACATTGAGAAACGTAACAACTTGTTAGTGTTGTAAGCCGACATCCTTATTCACAGTTCTATTAAGAGCATGGTGCTCAGAGCACAGTTGGGAGCAGCAGACTGGATGTTTTCTCATATGGCTATAAATGTCCAATTGTCCCTTCTTCACAGGCACATTTCCCTTTTCTTGCTTTTCAATCTACTCCAGTAGGCATCTTTATATCAGACATGCCCCTCTCCATCCATCTCTGGGCATGCTTGAATTAATTGTGCATTGTTCCCTGGCAGAGGGAGAGAAGTATTAACATCCATTAACATGGATACCTGAACACTATGTTTGCATGGATAGATACAGGTAGAGATGTCAGTCCTTTAAGTTGTGAATGTGTTAGTAGTAAGAAGAATGTGGTATGAGGAGGTTTAGTGTACAAGATAGTTGAGTGTTGTCAAAACCAAAAATATATTATAGAAAGTGTGTGCCATAAGTTGTTCATCCTTCAGCCTTCTTTTGTGGCTGTGTCTTTGTTCCCTGCAAGCATGTGGTGAAAAACTATCAAATTCTCCTCATTGTGATGAAAGTCAGTGAAGCGCTGACCGCTGGAGCTCATTTTATGTTTAAGTGTGAACCCTGGCGGGTGGGAGACAGGCCGGTCACTGTGGTGCAAATAGAGTTACATTGGTAGCTGCAATGAGGCGACAGATGTTGATTACACACGAGGCATCTCATGGAAGCACCTGGCATCCAAACTTCCTTGAGACAGTCCTATGTAATGGCAAACTGACAATGTTGTCTCGCACTCGAAGGGAGCATTGATTGGTACCTAGCCTGGTGGAGTGCAGTAGATCATTCATCCAAATATGATGCTGGAGCCAAGTTGTCTTTAGCCACCAGTGGATGCTGACCTCCACAGCCACTTCAGTCCAGGTTGCCTTTGTTGGTTGGGATGACTCCTGTTATCATGTCCAGGGAAAAGCACGTCTCTCATCGCTCAGCCTTTATGTATAGACCTAGGAAACTGGTGCAAAAGTGTGGTGTAGCTTTGTCCTGTTTTCTGCCATCTCCAGGGCTGGGGGTTGGTGGTACGATGGGGATAAGCAAAGGCTGAATAGTGCTGGGCAGAGAGATAGTAGGAACTGCCAATGCTGGAGAATCTGAGATAAAACGTTGTGGAGCTAGATGAACACAGCAGGCCAAGCAGCATCATAGGAGCAGGAAAGCTTGACGTTTCGGGCCTAGACCCTTCATCAGGAATGGGTGTAACACTGGTTTAATACCCAATCCGCTTTTACTGTCTTTTAAAGTCAAAAACTAAAATTGGACTGAGTGTAAAATCAGCACCCAGCCTAATCTATTAAGTTTCCCCACTTAGTGAGCCATGTTAAAATTTCCTTCTATGAATAACAAGTGTTATTTGTGGTTGATTGTAATAGTAGTCATAATTTTTATTCCAGAAAAAGTTGCAGGCGATGACTATTAAACAGAAGTCAATGTCAGTTCGTTAAGCATCACTGCGTGGAGAGGGAGACCAACAAATACAGCATATTTTCAAACATATTTATACTGTCACATTTTAATAATGTTTATATAATTTAACCTTCATCTCTCATTTTTGAAAAATATTTTCCATACGCGTTCAGTGCTGTTCCTATTTGAGATTCCAATTAGTGATCTGCTCTTCATACGCTAGACTAAGTCAATTGATACTGTTGTTACATTCAAACCAATTGTTTGTCTCTTGTTCAGCTTATCATTGACTAAAAGTTCTGGCCAAGGACAAGGTACATACAATTCACTTAAGGAACTGGTGAGATGCTATCAATATTTCAGGCTTCAGCTCAAAGATCACGCTGAAATTGATGACTACACTTAAAATAACACTTCCTGTACCAAAAAAACATCAATCACATGAGATTTAAGTCAATATCTTTCAAACATTACAATTCTGATTAAATGTAAGCTTGTCCTTCATTTTCACATGGATTTGCTTAACTCACTGATTTGATTTGTTTTTAAAAATGATATATGAAATAATTAATCTATTTCATTTAAATATACACTTCTGTTTCTTTTCCTTCTGAATCTATAATAGCATTTCTTCTCAGCTGGTCAATGCTGCAAAAAGGCCTACCTAAGTTTTCGGTCAATATATTTTACGGAAACTATACCGGCAGTTTAAAAAGACTGTAGGATTTAGCAACAATCCTCATCATCTAAAATATTTTCTTACATCTAAAATACCGGACAAAAGCCGGACCTCAGGCTGCAACAAATACGCACAAAGCCAGAATGATTTCAGTCTGGGGCTAATGTTCAGCCTGGAATTGTAGTATACACCTCCGCTCCAAGAGAACAATCAACCGGACCTAACATTCCAGATTGACACGAACTTTTATACTATGGGGTACCCAACAGCAGATATTTTGGAACTTATACAGATACTGGACATTCAACTTCAATCAGTATTCATTCACAGAGATACTGGGCATCCAACTTCAATCAGAATCCATTTACACGTACTCTTGTCTATCAGGAAGCCAATTGACCTCAAAGGGAACACCCAGAAACACAACAGCAGCACAGGTTTGGTGGTTAGTGGGGGGGAGTACACGATCTGTATAACTGCCAGGCCCGATCTCACTAGAGGGAGAGCCTTTTCAACAACGAGCTTCTGCACAAACAGCTTCCCCACATGCTCCAGCCCCAACAAGCAGCTTCAGGACCAAGAACACAGAAGCTGAACAGAGCAGCTGAATTGGGAAGCCAAACCAACGGTATCATCACAACAAATGACATCTGAGACGAGGAAGCCAACCAAGCGCTATCCAAACAGGAGCTTCCAGACACATGCCTGTTCCGAAACAGGACACCGACAGCAAGAACCTCAGCCACCAGATGCACATTAAACTTGTGTTTTCCTCAGTGGAGAGCTGAAACTCTCAAGACCCCAAAGTATCTAACCTAGTTAGCAGGGGAGGAAAGGTGGGTGGTGGCAGTGCTGGAACACCAAGCTTAGTAAGTCTGATTAAAGTTTCAGTGATTAAAACTGCCATTTAGCCTCTAATAGTGTTTAAACTGTGTTTAATTTGATAGTGTATTTAATTACTGTCCTCTGTATAGTAGTGCTGATTTCACTGTTTTATTGCATTTGCCATTATTTCTCGTATAATACTTACCTTTTTGTACACCTGACTGCTGCCTTTGTCATATAACATTCCCTAAATAAATCCAGCCTCCAACCAGGGGGTGAGTTGAATTACCTAAAAATCAGCAAATTACTGATTGCAAACCAGAACTCTACAGTCATAACTGTTGAATATAGAAAGGAAAGTCACCAACTCAGTGATTAAGTCATTGCTTATTACCACAGCTTATAGGAAGGAAAAATAACTAACAAATTTACATTTACAGTATTTCTTCAATGTAGAAAAATATTTCAAAGCACTTCACCAGTGTTAATCTGGAAAAAAAGGTACAAAGGTAACCACTAGCTTGGTTAGAGTTAGAAAGGGATCCTAAAGCAGGAGAAAGAGTCAAAGGGGGCTCTAGAGTGAGGATGGTGTTGTATAAGGTCATGGTTCTGAGGGAGTTATTGTTGAAGTTGCATTAGTTCACCCAAACTCACAATATCAGTCTTTGATTGAAGACTGTGAGTCCTACACTACCCTTCACAGGCAATAGATGCATTCTGTACAGCACCTGCTGGTTCCTTAGAATTATGCCTGTCTAGTAATGTGAACTGTACTGATTGCTATCATGCAGTAGACCATGGTGTTAATTAAAGCAAGTGTCTCTGCTTAAATTCACCAGTTATCTATCCTCTACCATTTAAAGTAGACGAAGATTTAAGGTAGTCATGGAAAAAGACAAAGATGGACCACAAGCAAAGCTTTTTAACTTCTTAGTCCACTTCACCAGTTTAGTTGCAGAGGGGTAGATATCAATGACCTCTATTGTATAGCGCACTGGTGAAATCTAAGAGAACTGCAAACAAAGAAATGTATTAGCATTCTGCAAAGAAAGACCAATTGAGGTTATGATATGGTAGAATTCTGGGGGTGTCTAGCCAATGACCTTAGCAAGGATCTCCCACTTGGTTTCACATTTGTAAATTCAATGTCCTGTATGGTAAATTCATCCTATGTCCAGGTCATTGGATGGAAGGCTAATGGAATTCCTCATGCAAGAGATTCTTCCCCTTGAGCCTTTCTTCTTTGATATTAAGTTCATAATTGGGATAATCAGATGTTCAACTCTCTCAGACTTCACACAAGTTTGCTGGCATGATTGTTTTGGTTCCACTTGACTATACAACTTCCCTCAAACCCTTTAGCTCAATACTTACCCAAATTTGCAAATAGACTCAGAAAGTTTCAGGCCCTACACATTTAATTATCTGAGATAACAAGGTGTAGAGCAGGATGAACACTGCAAGCCAAGCAGCATCAGAGGAGCAGGAAAGCTGACGTTTCGGGCTAAGACCCTTCTTCAGAAAAATGAAATTTAATTATCTCTTACTTTTAAATCTGTCTCCTACTTATGAATGCGATTGGTCTAGTTCAGTTGGCTGAACAACTGTTATGCAGATGCAAAGTGACACCATGGGTTCAATTCCTGTACTGGCTGAGGTTGCCATGAAAGATTCTCCTTTTCAACCTCTCCCCTTGCCTGAGGCAGGGTGACCATTAGATTAAACCACCACCAGTTGTCTCTCTAAAGACAGAGCAGCCCTATGGTCTGGTAAGACTGTGGTGACTTGAGTTCTTAAGCAAGTGAACAATTTTCCAGGGTAGAAGTTAATATTGTTGATATTATTGGAGGCAGTAACCCATTTAAAACACGCATGTTAATGCTTTTACTTAATCAGTGGAGATGGGCACTTAGTTTGATTTCTTTAAGTTTTCCCTCCAATAATATATATAACAGCAATTTCTGCCCTTCTATGATCCAATGCTATTAAAAGTAGCTTTGATCTTTGTTGCTCAAATGGGTTTACAATCATAACAAACAGGCCAGTGAATTGCACAGTTCTGATGCATAATCCAGATTTTAAAGTGGGTTGTATTCCTTCTCACTATAATTTTAGCTTCTACTTTATGGGAAAGTTTCCTTTGACTTCTCCATCTATCATACTCACAATCCTTGAGAAGGTAATAAGATTATCTTTTTTGTTGAGAATGTATCTTAAATGTGTCAATTTCAGTTTTTTTTCAGGCGATCTCATAGATAAAAAAATTAGTTGAAAAGAATCTGAATAATATTTTGTTACAATAAATATCACAATGTTATTGATAATTGTTAATAATTAAAAATCAACCCATTGTTCCTAACATTATTTGTAGTTATGGGGAAGAAAAACAATTAACAGGTTTAATCAGGAAAGTTATAGTATGTTTTACTTAACTTCAATGAAATAAATAGCTGGAGAGTGCAGGATCGGTCCTGAGAATAGGGTTGAATGATTTTTTTAAAAATTAATCACGTTTGGATATTCAGCATCTAGTTACTGCAAAACAGAAACTCACGTTTTCACAGGGTTATGACCAAAATATAGGTAGAACAAAAGCATGAAATTGAAAATGAATAATATATAAGTCTCCATTTTCAGGCTTAGCTTTATTTCCATGTTGCAACAAGATAGGGCACGGGGGTTGTTGCTTATTTCGAAGCTGTAAATGCAAGTGATGCTATCAAACCCATTAAATTTGTCATATCTAGAGACAACCTGTGATTATCATCAAGCTTTGGATTTGCTTAACAGATTTAAGTAAAGCAAACAAAGCAAAATAACATGAAACTGAAGTAAACCCAAGGTAACATTGCATATTGAAATCATACTTCATTTACCTGAACTTGTTTTCAGAAATAAAAGATTTAAGCCCATTCAATAGCTTGTGAATTCAAACTACTCCAGCTGGATATTCCTTGAATTTTCTCTCTTTCCTGCTCTCGCTTAGTTCGATACCCTAAAGTAAGGCTCGAACTGTTCTGCTCTTTCTGCGTAGTTTGTATTGTCAAAGTTATGACAGTAGAATTGGATCTCAAATTTGGGAACAATGGGATGTTTTAAGTAAATCCCATCCAACAAGTAACTCTGCCATTTACTGAGCTCTTGGCTGATCTAATTATTCCAAATTCACATCAATGTCTGATGCTTATCAAGAACCCATCTACTTCTGCCTTCATAATATTCAAGGACTGTACTCAACCACCTTTTGGGAAGCAAGCTTCAAAGAATCATGACTCACTGTGAGAAAAAAAAATCTCCTTACCTCTTTCCTAAATCAGCAAACTATTCTCTAACAGTCATTTGGATTCATAGAATCCCTACAGTGTGGAAACAGGCCCTTCAGCCTAATAAGTCCACACTGACCCTCAGAGCA
This sequence comes from Ginglymostoma cirratum, assembly GCA_024137785.1. Classification (NCBI taxonomy): domain Eukaryota; kingdom Metazoa; phylum Chordata; class Chondrichthyes; order Orectolobiformes; family Ginglymostomatidae; genus Ginglymostoma; species Ginglymostoma cirratum. Next base: position 17,868,570 of record JAHRHZ010000050.1, read on the forward strand.
TCCCACCCAGACCCAACTCCCCCATAACCCACCTAATCACACATCCCTGAACACTTTGGACAATTTAACATGGCCAATCCACTTAGCCTGCACATCTTTGGACTGTGGGAGGAAACCAGAGCACCCGGAGGAAACCCACGCAGACACGGGGAGAATGTGCAAACTCCACACAGACAGTCACCTGAGGATGGAATTGGATCCAGATCCCTAGCACTGTGAGGCAGCAGTGCTAACCACTGAGCCACCATGCTGCCCCAAATTCTCCCATGAGGGGCGGACATCCTTTTCATATAGAACCTGTCAAGACACCTCAGAATCTATAGCAGCTCATTCAGATATACAATAACACACTTCTGGACCAACTGGGACTTGAATCAAATACTAGCTGGGAGGTTGGGACACTTCCTCTGCAGCACAAGAGTATCTTACATGCTTCAATCAAATTACATCAAGTTTAAGAGGTAGAAACTTTGATTAAGAATAATTATGCTAAGTTTAGATAAGGGTAAATACAAAGGAATGAGGGCAGAGCTGACGAAGTGGACAGAGAAAAGGGTTCAGCAGCAAAGATAATTGAAGAACAATGGCAGTCATTTAAGAAAATAATTCATGGCTCACAGCAAAGATGTGAGTGACACCCAGTGAGAAAGAAGGGTTCTAGGATGGGAATAAGTTATTGGGAAAATGTTAGAGCCTACAATAAATGATGTAATAGCAGAGTATTTAAAACCCCTTATATGATCAAGCATAGTCTGTAATGGTTTATGAATGCAAAATCACGCCTGATTAAACTTAGTAAACTCTTTGAAGATGTAATAAGCAAGACAGATAAAGGGGAAGCAGTGAATGTGACCTATATGGATTGACAGTAAGTGTTTGACAAGGTATCACACATTAGGCTACTTTGGCTCCTCCTACTTCCTTTGTCCACCTCATTAATACATGAGTCAGTGTCTAATTCTCCTTGATAGCCATCCTTGAAAGAATAGTTTAGTAAATTAAAGGAAATACATGGATATAAATTGATGTTACATTCAATACAGGCCAACCAAGAATAGAAGTTATTAGATTCTGACTTAAAATACGAAATGTTGATCTCTGAGCATTTGCACGGAAGTTAGCCCTGATGTTAAAAATACTCTGATAAATATGCCAGCTATTTGGAAACAAACAGACCCTGCGTGATATAAGACAATGAGATTGCTCCCAGGCTATCCGATGTTGAAACCTCATTAGAATATGGCAGATGTGTAACATCTTTATAGAAACTGTCATGCCATCACGTCCAGGTGAAGTAACAGACACATTTTCTTCGCTGAAAGATAGGTTTCTCTGTAAAACCTCGTGGGTCAGATATTAATTGACTGTTTATAGTTCCTTATTAATCCCTGAAACAAAAGCATTTAATTGTGGGAAGAAGGTGCACTGCAAAACTCATACCAACAAAAATGAATCTACCAGGTCCCACCGACAAAGGAAATTGTTAGGTGTTAAAGATTTTTAATTAGATCAATGGTCTTTATTGGCCTCTTACTGCTGCCTTGTGAGATTGATTATTTGTTCTGTAACTTACCTCTGACATTATAATTAGACCAGAAGTTCTGTCAAGAATCACACAGATTCAGGCCATACACAAAGGAACAGTGTTTGATCACATTGTGTATTCACCCCGGCATAAGAAAGCAACAGTCAGTTAGGGTGGACTACCCTCTGGTGCCTCCCAGATTTGATCATTATAAATCCATTTAATTTGAAAGCTCAGCTTGTTATATGAAGACCCTGATTATACATCCCTTGAATTACCTTTGTGGAATCTCTAATATAGTAAATCTTTCTGCTTGTTTTAGCGTATGAGCTATTATCGTGGAAATTACATTTTAAAAATAGCACTTGACTACTGTGGGACTAATGCATATGGTATTACATTAAGAACTTGATCAATGACAGAAATCAGCAAACAGTGCAATACTCTACACAAGCTTTTAATGATTTGTGTACAAGGTCATCTAAATCTTTTTGGTCCCCAACAGTTTTCAATCTCATACTGTTAAGAAAATATTTTGATTTATCTTTTTCAGCTCTGTTACAATTAACCATACACTTCCCCATCTTGAATGGTCAGCACTTTTTCTCATCCGAAAAGACCATAAGATAGGGGAGCAGAATTAGACCATTTGGCCCATTCTGTTCTACGGTTTAATTATGGCTGATATGTTCTCAACTCTTGCCTTCTTCCCATAGTTTCTTTTACTTACTAATCAAATGCCTATCTGTCTGTCTTAAAGGAACTCAATGACTTGGCCTTCACATCTCTCTGTGGCAATGAATTCCAAAGATTCATCACACTCTGGCTGAAGGAATTTCACCTTATCTCAGTTTTAAAAAGTTGTCCCTTCACTATGAGGTTGTGCCTTGGATCCTAGTCTCTCCTACCAATGGGACGTTCTTCTCTATGTCCACTTTATCTCCTCTGTTAGTCACTAACAGTCCGCAAAACAGCTATTCACCCGCCTAGCCAGATTGTTAGCAACTCCTTTGTCTATCCAACCGCTCTATCATATCGTTTATCCTATCCCCCTCCCTATTTTCTGCAGATAAACCAACGCTTTCTCGGCTACCACCAGTTCTGAGGAAGTGTCAACGGACCTGAAATGTTAACTTTGATTTTTTTCTTCACAGATGCTACCAGACCTGCTGAGCTTTTCCAGCAACTTCTGTTTTTGTTCCTGACTTACAGCAGCCGCGGATTTTACAGTTTTTATTTATTATTTAACTCACTGCAACATCTCTTCCAGGCATGTCCACTTTGAAGAAGTTCTGCTCCTCTCTCTGACAGGATTTCCTTTCCAATCTTTCTCCTTGCCCACTGGCATTAATTTCGCTGTCACTCCTGGTGTTTGACCAGGTATTTACCAAAACTCATTTCCACAGCCATATCACATTCCTCAGTGACTGCCTCTGGCTCAGACTCACCCCACGTGGATTCCAACTGAAGTTTCATCGCTCATGTTTTGAATCCTCCCATCTGCCCTCAGTGTTATGAAGGATGTGCCTGGCCATGTTTCCACAAAATGCTTCCTTTATAGGGACCATACCATATCTCCTGTCCATTGAAGAAACCTTTGTGCAGAAAATCAAATTTGACTACGAGTTGATCAGAAAGTGGGAACAATCCTTAAGTGCCTTCAGTACCAGATGAGAGATCTTGTTAAATGATTTACCAATGAGACTATTAAAGACCTTTAACAGATCACTTCACTGCCAGAAATTTCAGAAGGCACCAAAACACAAATTAAGTGGGGTGGAGAAACACACCACTTGAAGCGGAAGCAAAGGAATACAATCCATTCACAGTACATATGAAATCAATGTCAGCTAAATATTAGATCGTTTCAACAAACAAGAGACACAGAAAAGGACTAGAATATTCACAATGACGATGTGTAGATGCTGGAGGAATTTGAGAGTTCTAGGTCTGGATGAATTTAAACAAGCAAGCTGTTATTTTGCAGCAAGCACAGAAATTGTTAAAAAAAAAGTGAGCAGGTCTGGCAGCAACTGTGGAGAGAGAACCAAGGTTAACATTTTGAGTCCAGTATGACTATACTTATTTTGTGACTGTCCACTTGCTTCAAATGTTCTTTGTTGATTATGTATGTTCTGATGTTCTTGACGTGTTGCTGAACACAGGGAACACCCTGTGCTTAAACTTCTCATTACATTCTGAGCGAATTACGAGATTCTTTTCTGACGTGTATCTTTTCAAACCATTTCCATACTTGGTGTTGTCTATGCTTTGGGCACTTCGACCAGTTTATGTATTAAAAACACTTTAACCAAGTGCTCTTGTCTGTGAGATGGACAAAGGGACACAGAATTTGGTTTGTAGTTCAACTTGATTTTATTAACAAAGTCGTCCTTATTAAAAACCCTATGTCCACAATATTTACTCTCTATGTGGCTCTGTCCATCTGAGAAATGATGTTATCCGCAGTGATCCACATTCTTGAGTCTGGCTGTCGGAATCTCCTTCTTCTTAAACGTAGTGTTGGCTCTTTTCCAAGAAGGTGGGTCTCGCAGGTCAGGTAGGGTCTTCTCCTGGGTCTTCTTGGGTTGCTGCGTGGTCTTCCACCACGGATCTTGCTATGAGTCTTCACTGAAAGTCTTCACTGAGTATTCACTGCATCTTCACTGACTCTTTACTGATGGTGTGGCATGAAGGTGTATGTTCTTATTCCCAGTTGCCCCTGATCTTCCAGGAGGTTCTGTGGCCTTTGTTAATGGGGTCATGAGTTGGGTTCAAATTATCTTATGGAGTCACTCCAACACCCTTCACTGTTGCCACGGTGGGAGGTGTAAAGTGCACATCTTCTAGAAGTCAAGGTGCCAGGATATCTGATTAAACATTCTCTAATATATAACACTTGAGATGGTTGTAACTCGATCCTTTGAACCTTTGTAACCTCCTTGATCCTGTTTGTAACCCCCTTGATCCTGGTCCAGCCGACAGCTACTAGGTGCTTTCAAATTTATTTGACTGATTTTTTGTCAGGCCTGGTTTCTCCAGCTGTGGTTCACTTTACGATGTCCAATTTTGACTTGACCACAATGGGCTTTGCTATATTAGCAGCCATTCCTTCAGCTTGGCTGCATTTTTTCTCTCTCTGTCTCTCTGTCCCTCTCTCTCTCGTCCAATCGAAGACCCTCGTTAAAGCTCGTCTCTTTGGATAAGTTTTTGATCATTCCTTCTAATATTTTCCCATTTACGTCTAAATCATGTTTTATCTAATTGTAGCTTACTGAAGTACCTTGGCATTTTTCTCTACCTAAAACAAAAGCAGGTTATTAGTGTAGTGGGAGTACTGTAGTCATAATGGTATCAGCAAAACCTTAGTCTGTGCACTCGTTATTGGAATACACCCTATTCTGCCATGTGATTTCCTTTCCTAAAAACAGACGCCTTGCACAGTCCTTTTCCAGGCAACATCTATTCTGAATTGATGGTTTTCTTCTGGCAAAATGCTTTGTGTGACCTTAAGTGCTAACCATTTATATGTATCTATGAGGAATTAAAATTTTGAAAATGTGTCACAAATGTGCTTTTGTCACAGAGTCTTAATCTTATAATAGTTTCTCTGAGTGTCTAAAAGGGAGGCAGCTAATTAAATAATTTTTTTAAGGAATAGAGAAATAACGTAGAAAGACTATATTATTGAATTGAAATACCTAAAATTTATATCAGAAATTTCAATATCAGTGGGGTGAAAGACAGACCCTACCGGAACAGTGCCCATTATACTCCCTCATCTCTAATTTCCTATTGATTGGGCTTATTGATTTCTACAAAACTATCATTTGATGTACAAGCTATATCTTTCCATCTATATACTCTTACTCAAAACAAGTTAAGAACGACGTTGATTCCAACAAAGGCTAAATAATTAATGAAGTCTTTGCCCTTGCTTCCTTCATATAAAGGAAAGTATATGGCAAAATATGTTGATTTTCTTCATCTAGCACAGCTGAAGTGTTCTGCAGTGCTTGCAACGATTGAAAGAATCACAAGGGTTATAAATTCTGAGATCTTATCCAATGCTAAGACAGATCATTTGATAGGAATTCAATATCTTTTTTGTTGAATTTTACTTGATGGAGAATGCTTTAGTAAAGTTAATTGAACAGGACAGGTCAGTGCAAATCTTATCCGGTTTAAAATCTTCTATCATATGTATTGGCATGCCTCTTGCCTGTGCTGAGCTAATCTTTGTAATAACTCCTACTGTTACAGAACTCATTTAAAGACTTGGATCTTAGTCCATGTTTTATAGACCTGGCTAAAATTAAAAGGCTTTTCCTGTCAGAGTCACATAATTATTTCAAAAATTCTCAATTTCAATGTGACCTTGACAGCTTGCTTGATTTTCCGTAGGGACTTAGAACAGCTACTCTCCTTTGATAAGGATAAATGGAGTCTACAAATGACTTTACTTTGCTTGGATAAGCAAATTATTCTTCGATGTTGAGGCTTCGACATTTCCCTTGGTATGGCAGGTCATATCGTTTGAAACGTGAGGGCGAAAACAGACCTGGTATAAAGTTAAAGATAGATGAAATGCCTTTGAGAAAATGTGGTCATATTTTTACATTTTAATGAAAAATAGTTCAACTGGAGTATCCATCTCTGAAATCCCAGTCTGTGGCATGAATTCAATATGCAGGATATAGGGTGCTTGAAAGGTTAGGTAAAAAACGGCATTATATGTTTACAAAGTTAAAAAATTGATTCCATGGATTAATTATATAAGTTACAAATTAAATAAATTACATCTACTGTATAACATCAGGTAAAATAGTCTTATTTAAAATGTGAAGCATATGCAGAATAGTTAACAAGTGCGATGTGCTCCAAATTCCTTGAAGAAAATAGGCTAATGTTCTGACCTTAGTCATGATTCGATGATGTCGGGTCTTATTAATGGTCTTTTGAAAGTTCATGTATATTATTTCCATCACATTACCTTTTGCTACCCTTTCTGTTACTTGCTCAAATAATTCGAGAACACAGATCAAGTATGACCTTCCCTTTTGAAATCCTTGCTGACCAGTCCCTTTATTATATTCTTGATTGTTTCATGGTTTTCTGCTACATCTTTAAGCAAAGATTCCAACATTGTTCAGATTACTGATTTAAAGCTAATTAGTTTATATATCCTGGGATTTATTTTATCTGCATTTTTTTGAATAGTGGAATAACATTAGTTGTCTGGCATCTCTCTATCACTATTTCCTTCACTGTTGAATTGTTATGTTGTTTTTATTCACAAATGAAATACGTGTATTGGTGGTAACATCAACACCCATTCCCCATTCCTAATTGCTATTGAAAAGGTGATGAGAGACTTCTTGAATCACTGCAGTCCATACAATGAAAAGTACTCCCACAGTGCTGTTTGACAGCAGTCGTGAGATAATGGCAATGTCACTGGAATAGTCATTCAGTTGCTCATGCTAACGCTTTGGGAACACAGACTCAAATCCCAGCAAAGCAGCTGGAGAAATTCAACTGACGTTTTAAAATAGATCTGGAATTGAAAGTTAACCCTAGTAATGGTGACCGTTAAACTATCACTGATAGAGAATACTATCTGTTTCATTAATATTCTTTAGGGAAAGAAACATGCCATTCATACCCAGTCTGGTCTACATGTAGTTTCAAAGCTGTGGCAGTGTGCTTGTCTCTTATAGTGATTGGGACCAGGTTGACCTCATTAACTATATGGTTCTTGATTAGGGTTGTTAACCTGGGCTAATCAGGAAAGCCTTAGCTGAACAATGTAACCAGGAGATTAGAATCTCTTCAGTTGAGGACTGACTCCAAGCAGGCTGTCCACAGCCAGCATACTATGCACTAATAAACAAAGGGTGACTTGGTGATGTGACTCAGCCTCTGTACAGTTATTTGAGGGGTGACGGGAGAAAACAGGATGCACCTAAAGAACACATTTGCTTGCAGCTGTCATCTTGGAGTTGGGATAAGCATTTCTGTCTCTATTGGGAAGCTTGACTCATTGATCTGGGACTGCGAGCCATTTTAGTTGCTGTCTGTATGCTGACTCAAGACAGTAAGAGTCCGAGAAGGATTAACATGAGTAGGAAAACTCAGAGGTCGGTACTGAAGAGAGTGCACATCCTGGAAAGTTCCCCTACGTGGGGATTGGTACAATTAAATTGCTTGGTGATACTCAAATCAGAGCCAATTAAAATTAACATTTGTGTTAAATGATCACCCCCACGGTTGATACCGGCTCAGCTGTATCTGTGGTTGCACAATCTATCTTTAACAAGATTTGCTCAGGACACCAACCTTTGAGCTTGCACAAGACTTCAGTCAGACTGAAAATATACGGTGCGGAACTATTGCAAATTAAATGACTTCAGTCCCAGCCTCTTACAAGAAGCGGTTGGTGCAGTTACCACTGATGGCGGTAAAAGGCTCGGACCCAAGCCTATTGGGGCAGAATTAGATGATAAAGATTCACCTTGATTGGGTCAACATTGTTTTCAATTGGGAAATAGCTGCCTCAGTTAAGTGTCCGAGTCTATCAAAGCGACCAAAGTCACTTTACTTATTGACCAAGAAGTAATTCTGAGATTTTGCGAGGCCTCCAACAGCCATTTGCCTCGTGGGCAAAAGTAGACACGGAAATCAGGAGGCTGGAGAGAGAAGGAATCATCAAACCAGTGCAGTTTGCAGAACTGGCAGCACTGGTCATACTGATTGTGAAACTTGATGGCTCAGTTTGCCTTTGTGGGGATTTTAAGCAAACGGTAAACCATTTCTGACAGCTGGATAAATTGGCAGGGAGGGCCTGTCCTTTGCAAAGCTAGATATGAGCCACACCTACCTGCAATTGCAACTGGATGAAGAGTCCCAGGAGTATGCTACAATTAACACCCAAAAGGGTTTATACCAATATATGAGACTGCCATTTGGAGTATCATCAGTCTACGCCCTTTTCCAGCGGACATGGAGAACATTTTACAAGGTCTACCCAGGTTTCCATTTATCTGGGTGACGTATTAATAACAGGAATGACCAATAATGAGCATTTGGAGAACTTGGGCACAGTGCTTAAACATTTCTCCCAGGAGGATGTACATCTTCGAACAGAAAAATGTAAGGTCCAGACACTCCAAGCAGCGATCTCAAAAAAGGCATTTGGGGTAACAAGCATGGGGCTGGATGAACACAGCAGGTCAAGCAGCATCATAGGAGCAGGAAA
>JAHRHZ010000050.1:17877752-17913633 GCA_024137785.1 Ginglymostoma cirratum
GTTTCGGGCCTAGACCCTAGGCCCGAAACGTCAAGTTTTCCTGCTCCTATGATGCTGCTTGACCTGCTGTGTTCATCCAGCCCCATGCTTGTTATCTCAGATTCTCCAGCATCTGCAGTACCTTTTATCTCAAAGGCATTTGGGGAATGTCTATGAGATGACTGTTTTGAGCAGCTTGTGATAGAACCCACTAAGGATTGGTGGAGTTACAGATAGTGAGCAGGATTGTCAGAGGATGCAGCAAAGTACAGATCAGTTGGAAGCATGGGTAGAAAAATGGCAGATGGAGTTTATTCTGGACAAATGCATTTTGGAGGGTCAAATACATGGAAATTATACAGTGAATGGCAGAACCCTTAGGAGTCGTTTATGCAGAGGGATCTGGATGTGCAGGTCCATAAATGACTGAAGGTGGCAGTGCAGGTAGATAAAGTAGTAAAAAACATTTATGGCAAGCTTGCCTTCATTGGAAGGGGCATTGAGTACAAGAATAGACAAGTTATGCTGCAGCTTTATAGAATTTTATTTAGGCCACAATTGGAATGTTGTGTGCAATTCTGGTCACCACACTATCAGAAGGATGTGGATGCTTTGGAGAAGGTACAGAAAAGGTTTACCAAGATGTTGCCTGGTATGGGGGATTTTAGCCATGAAGAACGGTTAGATAGACTGGGTTTGTTTTCACTGGAATGCAGGAGGTTGCGGGGCGACCTGATAGAAATTTATAAGATTGTGAATGGCACGGATAGAGTGGAAAGTACGACGCTTTTATCCCAGAGTGGAGGGGTCCAATATGAGGGGAAACACATTCAAGGTGCGGGGAGGAAGTTTAAAAGAGATGTGCGAGGCAAGTTTTTCACACAAAGGCTGGTGAGTGCGTGGAACATGTTGTCAGAGGAGGTTGTGGAAGCAGATACAAAAGCAGCTTCAAGAAGCACCTGGATGAATACATGAAGAGGAAGGGAATTGAAGGATGTGGATTCTGTAAGTGAAGGCAGTTTTAGTACGGAAGGGCAAAATTTGTCAGCACAGGCTTGGAGGGCTAAAGGGCCTGTTCCTGTGTTGTATTGTTCTTTGTTCTTAGGGAACAGACAGTTCTGGATTTGCTGATGTGTGACGAGGCAGATTTGATTAGGGAGCTTAAGGTGAAGGAACACCAAGGGACATTTATCATTATATGATAGAATTGACCCTCCTGTTTGAGAATGCGAAGCTGGAATCAGATGTAACAGTATCACAATTGAGCAAAGGTAACTACAAAGACATGAGGGAGCATCTGGCCAGAGTTGATTGAAAGGGGACCCTGTGGAGCAAAAATGGCAGGAATTTCTGGGAGCCATTCAGGTGGCACAGCAGAAATTCATCCCAAGGGAGAAGTAACATATTAATGAGAGGATGAGGCAACCATGACTGATGAAGGAAGTTAGGGACAGCATAAAAACAAAATAAAAAGTATGCAATGTGGTGAACACTAGTGGGAAGCCAGAACATTGGAAAACCGTTAGAATCAGCAGAGGACAACAAGAAAATCAATAAGGAGGAGGAGATGAAATATGAGGGAAAGCTATCGAAGAAGATTGCAAGAGTTTTTATCAATATCGAAGAGTGGACATTGGGCCAGTGGAAAATGAGGCTGGGTTAGTAGGAATGGAGAACTAAGAAACAGTGGAAGAACTGAATAAGTACTTTGCATCGGTCTTTACAGTGGAAGACACCAGTAGTATACAAGAACTTCAAGTGAACTGGGGACAGAGGTGATCACCCAAACAATATGAACTACATCCAGAGTTCTGAAGGAGATGGATGAACAGATCATGGAGGCAGTGGTGGTGATCTTTCAAGAATCACCAGAGTCATGGAGTATCCCGGTGTAATGGAAAGTAGCCAATGTAACACTCCTGTTTAAGAAGAAAGGGAGACAGAAGACAGAAAATTATCGGCCAGTTAGCTTCACCTTAGTTGGTAATATTTTGGAGACCATTACTAAGGATGAGATTGCAAAGTACTTGGACATATATGATAAAATAGGGCTGAGTCAGCACAGCTTCATCCAGGGGAGGTCATGGCTGAAAAATCAGTTAAAATTCTTTGAGGAGGTAAAAAGCAAATTAGTCAAAGGAGAGCTGTGGACATGGTCGATTTTGGATTTCCAGAAGTCCTGTGACAAGTGCTATACAAGTGTTGCTTCACCTGGAAGGTATGTTTGGGCCCTTGGATACTGGGGAGGGAGGAGGTAAATGGGCAGGTGTTGTACCACCGCCGGTTACAGGGGAAGGTGCCGTGGGGCTGTGGGGAGGTGGTTGGTGTGAAGGAAGTGTGGACCAGGGTGTCCCAGAAGGAACGGTCCCTGCGGAAGGTGGACAGGGGAGAGGGGGGGATTATGCACCTAGTGCTTGCATCTCATTGGAGGTGATGGAATTTTTTTTCTTTATTCATTCACGGGATGAGGGCATCGCTGGCCAGGCAGCATTTATTGCTCATCCCTAATTGCCCAGAGGGCAGTTAAAAGTCAACCACATTGCTGTGAGTCTGGAGCCACACATAGGTCAGACCAGGTAAGAATGGCAGCTTCCTTCCCTAAAGGACATTAGTGAACCAGATTGGCTTTTCCGACAATCTACAATAGATTCACAGTCATCATTGGATTCCTAATTCTGGATATTTTAATTGAACTCAAATTCCACCATCTGCCATGGTGGGATTTGAACCTGGGTCCCCAGAACATTATCTGGGTCCCTGGATTAAAAGTCCAGCAATAATACCACTAGACCATCACTTCCCCGTAATAGTGTCTGATGATCTTCTGGGTGTGGATGCTGGTGGGATAGTTGGTAAGGACAAGGGACAACCTATTGCTGTTGCAGGAGGGAAGAGAATGGGTGAGAGTGGAAGGCAGGAGATGGGTTGGACCCGGTTGAGGGCCCTGTCAACAATAGTCATGGGGAATCCTCAGTTGAGGAACAACGTGGACATTTCAGAGACTCCCTTGTTGAAGTTGGCCTCATCTGAACATATGCCACGGAGACAGAGGGACAGAAAGAATGGGATGGAATCCTTAAAGGAAGCAGGTTCATGAGGATGTATAGTCCAGGTAGCTGTGGGAGTCAGTGGGTTTGTAGTGGATATTTGTGCCCAGTCTATCCCCAGAAATGGAAACAGAGATGTCGAGGAAGGGAAGGGAGGACTCAGAGATAGACCAGGTGAAAGTGAAGGCAGGGTGGAAATTGTAAGCGAAATCAACAAACGTTTTCAATTCCAGACGAGAGAGGGAAGCAGCACCGGTGATATCATTGAACCATCGGAGAAACAGTTGTGGTTAGTGGCCAGGATAGGACTCGAACAAGGAATGTTCCACATAGCCCATGAAGAGAAGGCATAACTAGGGCGCATGCGGGTACCCGTGGCTACCCCTCTGACCTGAAGAAAATGAGAGGAATTAAAAGAGAAGTTGTTGAGGGTGAGGATGAGCTCAGCCAAACGGAGGAGGGTGCTGGTGGGTGGGGATGGTTCAGGACATTGCTCCAGGAAGAAGCGGAGAGTCCTAAGACCCTTCTGGTGCGGAATGCACTTGTAAGGGGATTGCATGTCCATTTAAAGAGGAGGCGGCTGGAACCTGCAAACTGGAAGTTTTGAAACTGCCTTAAGGCGTCAGAGGAATCACAGATGTAGGTGGGCAGGGATTGGACCATGGGAGAAAAGACTGAGTCAAGGTAGGAAGAGATGACTTCTGTGGGGCAGGAGCTGGTTGAAACAATGGGTCTGCCCAGACAGTCCTGCTTGTGAATTTTTGGAAGGAGGTACAAGTGAGCTGTGTGGGGCTGGGGGACTATCAGCTTGGAAGCAGTGTGGGGGAGGTCACCAAATGAAATGAGGTCAGTTATCATAGTTGATACAATGGCCTGATGCATCACGGTGGGGTTATGGTCCAGGGGAAGGTTTGAGGAGGTATCAGAGAGGTGGCACTCAGACTTTGGAAAGTAGACGTCAGTTTGCCAGACTAAAACAGCACCACCGTTATCGACAGGCTTAATAATAAAGTCAGGGTTACATCTAAGTGCATGGAGTACAGTCAGTTCGTAGGGCAATAGATTGGATTTTCGGAGGGTAGCAAAGTGAGGCAACCAATATCACATTGACAGTTCTCAATGAACAGATCGAATGCAGGTAAAAGGCCGGATGGAAGGGTCCAGGTGGAGGGAGAGTGCTGGAACTCAGCAAAGGGGTCTGTAGGACAGGGGGAGGACTCTTGTCCAATAAAAGGGTGTGGAGGCGAAGACGGCGGAAAAAGATTTTGACGTCATGTTATGCCCGATGTTCGTTAAGGTGGGGATGCAGAAGGATAAATCTGAGACCTTTGCTGAGTATGGAATGTTCATCATCGGAAAGCGGAAGATTAGGAGGGATGGTGAGTACCCAGCAGGAGGTGGGGGGATTGGGGGAAGGGATGGAGTCAGAGGGAAGGGGAGGAGAGGAAGATTCCAGAGGGCCATGGGTGTCTCTGAGTTGATGCATCTTGTGAGGATTGATGCCTGAAACAAAAACAAGAAGTTTCTTGTTAGCACGACGAATGAGCCGGAGGATGCAATAGGAAAGGAAATCACATGGCAGAATAGGGTGTATTCCAATAACAAGTGCACAGACTAAGGTTTTGCTGATACCATTATGACTACAGTACTCCCACTACACTAATAACCTGCTTTTGCTTAAGGTAGAGAAAATGCCAAGGTACTTCAGAAAGCTACAATTAGATAAAACATGATTTAGAGGTAAATGGGAAAATATTAGAAGGAATGATCAAAAACTTATCCAAAGAGGCGAGCTTTAAAGAGGGTCTTCGATTGGACGAGAGAGAGAGGGACAGAGAGACAGAGAGAGAAAAAATGCAGCCAAGCTGAAGGAATGGCTGCTAATATAGCAAAGCCCATTGTGGTCAAGTCAAAATTGGACATTATAAAGTGAACCACAGCCGGAGAAACCAGGCCTGACAGAAAATTGGCCAAATTAAATTGAAAGGACCTAGTAGCTGTCGGCTGGACCAGGATCAAGGAGGTTGCAAAGGTTCAGAGGATCGAGTTACAACCATCTCAAGGGTTATATATTAGAGAATGTTTAATCAGCTATCCTGGCACCTTGACTTCTAGAAGGCGTGCACTTTACACCTCCCACCGTGGCAACAGTGAAGGGTGTTGGAGTGACTCCATAGGATAATTTGAACCCAACTCATGACCCCATTAACAAAGGCCACAGAACCTCCTGGAAGATCAGGGGCAACGGGGAATAAGAACATACACCTTTGATGCCACACCATCAGTAAAGATTCAGTGAAGATGCAGTGAATACTCAGCGAAGACTTTCAGTGAAGACTCATAGCAAGATCCGCGGTGGACGACCACGCAGCAACCCAAGAAGACCCAGGAGAAGACCCTACCTGACCTGTGAGACCCACCTTCTTGGAAGAGATGCCAACACTACGTCGGAGAGGAAGGAGATTCTGACGGCCACACTCAAACACGTGGATCAGTGCGGATAACATCATTTCTCAGATGGACAGAGCCACATAGAGAGTAAATATTGTGGACATAGGGTTTTTAATAAGGACGACTTTGTTAATAAAATCAAGTTGAACTACAAACCAAATTCTGTGTCCCTTTGTCCATCTCACAGACAAGAGCACTTGGTTAAAGTGTTTTTAATACATAAACTGGTCGAAGTGTCCAAAGCATAGACAACACCATGTATGGAAATGGTTTGAAAAGATACACGTCAGAAAAGAATCTCGTAATTCGCTCAGAATGTAATGAGAAGTTTAAGCACAGGGTGTTCCCTGTGTTCAGCAACAGGTCAAGAACATCAGAACATGCATAATCAACAAAGAACATTTGAAGCAAGTAGACAATCACAAGATAAGAACAGTCGTACTAGGCTCAAAACATTAACCATGGTTCTCTCTCCACAGTTGCTGCCAGGCCTGTTCAGTTTCTCTTATCAATTTCTGTGCTTGCTACAAAATAACAGCTTGCTTGTTTTAAATTCATCCAGACCTCGAATTCTCAAATTCCTGCAGCATCTATACATCGTCATTTTGAATATTTTAGTTGTTTTTTACAGCCCTGTCTCTTGTTTGTTGAAACGAGCTAATACTTAGCTGACATTGATTTCATATGTACTGTGAATGGATTGTATTCCTTTGCTTCCTCTTCAAATGGTCTGTTTTTCCACCTCACTCAATGTGTGTTTTGGTGCCTTCTGAAATTTCTGGCAGTGAAGTGTTCTGTTAAAGGTCTTTGATAGTCTCATTGGTAAATCATTTAATAAGATCTATCCTCTTGTACTGAAGGTACTTAAGGATTGTTACCACTGTCTGGTCAGCTCCTGGTTAAATTTGATTTTCTGCACAAAGGTTTCTTCAATGGACAGGAGATATGGTATGGTCCCTGTAAAGGAAACATTTTGTGGAAACATGGCTAGGCACATCGTTCATAAAACTGGGAGCAGATGGGATAGCAGTTCATATTAATATTTGATATTTGCATCGCAAGGATCTCCGCAAAGCTTTGTGTAGCCACAGATTAAGTAGCCATCAAGCTGTAGGCAACATTTTGTACATGTTCTGAACTACACCTGGAAGGTTCTACATCATGTCTCTATGGCCACGATCTATTTTTAATCTCCAGAGACCGTCACCCATCTTTTTCTACAAGATGTTTTGGCAAAGAATATGTGGCAACTGAAGTGGTGATTTTTGTCAAGTTTCATCCTGAGTAAATAAGTAACAAAAGACTTTGTGCTCTAAAAGCTGCCCTCAGGCCATATACTGAAATAACCATCAATGATTGCTGAAAGGCCATTGACTCTGTAAAAGGTGATTTTTGTTTCATCTCAAGTTTGTTGATCTTCCAGTGCAAGGATCTGACCATAAGCAAATATCACAAACTGGTAGACTATGAGGCTTGGGGCTACATGCTGAGGAGAGGCCTATAGCCTAAGTCAGCCAATGCGAAAGATAAATGGAGAAAGTCATCAGGTTCAGCATAATGCACTGTGTCGGGAAGTGTTTTAATGGAATATAGGCAATATATGCAATCTATATTGTAATTGGATTGAAGTAAAATGCATTGTAATTAAACAAATTGGTCATTATTCCACTAACTGAATGATCACTGTTGTATTCTACAGTGGTCTATCTGTACAAAGGTTTGATAGGAAATGCATGTTGGATGTAAATGCATGGACCAATGGAACTTGACACATTGTCCATCAGATCATGTGACATGTGACAAACTTGTTCACTTTCTCTCTCCTCTGAGTTTGAGTTAGTAACCTACAGGAGAATGACAGTTTCTGAAACTTACTGTGAGTCATTGTGTCATTATGGCACAGAAGGAGGTTGTTCAACCTTTCAAGTCCCTGTCAGTGCTTGAAAGAAGTAAATTTCCTATTGGAGGCTGTGGCCTCTTAGTTCTTCTATTCACAAACCCGTATTTTCAGTGATAATTTATTGCTCAATTGCTTGTTCCATTTTCCATTTGTCTGTGAACATTCTAAGTGATGTTATTTAATTGGATATGATTAGAATTTCACTTTCTTGTGAATGCCTTGAATTCTTCAGAGCAAATTGTGCAATGTTTTTCAAAAATGTAATCTTCCATGGCAAATTGACATTAGAGATTGTTATTATTATCTCTGCTGCCGTGTTGTCCAAATATTCAGCTACTAATAACTTGAATATTAATTGACAGTTATAATAAAATCATTATCCTCTAAAACAAATTGATTTAATTCCAAGACAACTGATAATCAAGCACTTCATGAGGCATCAGCATTTCCATTAATGGTTTTTATTGTTTGACTTGTCTGTGCTTTTTTGCAATGTCCTCAGTAGCTCAGTCTTCCTCAAGATCAGGTTGTCATCCTGGATACTAAATATAGCACTGAAATCAGAGAGGATTGCAACCTCTTTTTCACTCTGTGAAAGACCATTCAAGGTAACTTACTGAATTATTTGAAGGGTTTTACCCCTTTGTACAATCTCCTCTTATCCTTGTGTGTTCATGGCATCATAATAAGAACAACACAACCTTTCCAGGTTTTCTTTGATCACTACTTCTCCAGGTAGGTCCGGGATTATTTGAGGATTGTTAAAATATGGTTTATGCTCTGAGACAGGGTGAGATGGCAAGCCCAAAGTCTACTTACGCTGGAATGAGAATTGTAGCATATGCTTATTGTGTTTTTCTGATCTACATGCTCACTGGCTAAACAACTGAGTTAATTGCAGCCCCTTCTGCTACTATTTGTCACTATTTCAATAAAATAGCAAATGATTATGATTTCACCAGGGATTCTTATTAACGCACTTTGTAGTATTCTTAGAATGTTATAAAATACTTTCCTTCTTTTAATTTGGGTGTGAACCATCCAATAGATACAGCCTTTCACATTTTACAATTCGGGAAACCTCTCCGCTTGTTGATGTCATACCTGGCACAAAGGAAGATGGTTGTGGTTGTTAGAGATCAGTTAACTTCGCTTCGGGACATCTCTCCAGGAGTTCACCAGGGTAGTGTCCTAGGCTCAACCATCATCAGCTGCTTCATCAATTACTTTCCTTGCATCATAAGGTCAGAAGTCGGGCTGCTCACGATGATTGCACAATGTTTAGCACCACTCACAACTCCTCAGATACTAAAGCAATTCATGCCCAAATGCAGCAAGACCTGGACAATATCCAGATTTGGGATGACATGAGGCAAGTACCATTCGTGCCACTCAAGTACCAGGCAATACCCATCTCCAACAAGAGAGAGTTTAAGCACGTCCCCTTGATCTTCAATGACATTGCCATCAGTGAATCCAACATTCCTTAAACAGGATCTTTCAAAACCATGACCACTACTATCTAGAAGAACAAGGGCAGCAGGTACATGGGAACACCACCACATGCAAGATCCCCTCCAAGACATTCATTATCTAGATTTGAAATTGTGCCTTCAGTGTTGCTGGTTCAAAATCCAGGAATATCCTTTCTAGCAGCATTGTGTGTCTAACTACAGCAACTTGACTGCAATGGTTCAAGATGGCAGCTCATCACCTACCTCTTAAGGACAACTAGGAATAGGCAATAAATGCTGGCCAACCAGCGATGGTGACATCCCATGAACAAATTTAAAAAAAACTTTCCTTCATTACTTACAGCGCTTCTGACCTATATTTCTTGCAGCATAATTTTCAATATGGCATTGAGATTCCAGGTTGTTTGTATCTGGCAGCTCAATCAAATTGATTCAAATAATGATCAAGATACACTTTTGACCAACATCTTGTGGTTTTTGATAAAACTGGATAAGTGATGATGCAATGGAAGTGTTACTTTTGTTGTCAAAATTAGCTGATGCTAGCCAAAATGCTCAATGCAGTTCGGCAGCCTGAAAACTGATGACACTACTTAGTGGTAATACATTGTAGTAGTCCCACAATGGGGCATCAGTTTAAATTAGGAAATACTGGGGCCTTGTAAGAAAGGGACAGCAATAACCATGGGTAATTTTAAGATACATAATTTTAAGACCAAATTAATCAAGTTGGTAATGTAGGCCTTGAGGGAGAATTTATTGAATGTTTCTTGGAATAATATTTTGTGGAACCCACCAGGGAGCAAGCTAATTTGGATTTAGTATTGTGTAATAAAGTGGGATAATTAATGTTCTCATAACAAGGGATTCTCTATGGAAGAGTGATCATAGTATGCTAGAATTTCAAATTTAGTTGGCAGTCAATAAACTGGATGCTGATGCTAGCATTCTGGAGTTAAATGAATGTAATTACATAGGCTTGAAGATAGATTTGCCTGAAAGTGAAATGGGTGGGAAAACTAAAAGGTAGGACGGTGGATGAGCAGTGGCAGATTTTTAAGGAGATATTCAATTGCTCCGAATTAAAATATTTTCCAGAAAGGAAGAATGATTGTGAGAAGAGGAAAAAAACATTTGTGGCCAAACAAGGCAGTTAAACACAATGTAAAGATAAAACAAAATAAGACATACCATGTTGCAAAGGTGAGTGGCAGGCTAGAAGATTGGGGACATTTTAAAGATCAACGAAGGGTTGCTAAAAATTAGTAAAAAGAGCAAAGGTAATTTAAAAGAAAACTGGAACAAAATATAAAATTGGGTAGCAAATATTAAGTATATAAAGAGGAAAAAGTAGTTAAAGTGAATAAAAACTGAAAGAACGGAGGATGCTGTAAGTCAGGAACAAAAACAGAAGTTGTTAGAAAAGCTCAGCAGGTCTGGCAGCATCTGTGTAGAAAAAAATCAGAGTTAATATTCTGGGTCTGGTGACCTTTCCTCAGAACTGATGGTAGTTGGGAAAATGCCTGTGTATATGCAGAAAATAAAGAGGAGTATACAGTAGGAAGTAAACAATAGGATAGAGCCCGAAGAGACAGAAGAACAGTTGGACAGACAAAGGAGTTGATATTGATCCTGCTGGGAGGCTGAATAGTTGTTAATGGGGACTGTTAGTGACTAACAATAAGTAATGTGTAATGGCAGGCTATATGGTAACAAGGCCTGGTGTGTGGGGTTGGGGGCTAGGACATGGGAGAGTTCAGGCCCTAAAATTATTGAACTCAATACTTAGTCTGGAGAACTACAGGGTCCCCAAGCAGAAAATGAGGTGTTGTTCTTCCAGCTTGTGTTGAGCTTCGCTAGAACACTGCAGCAAGCCTCAGACAGAGATGTTGGCCAGGGAACTGGGTGGTGTGTTAAAGTGACAGGCAACTGGAAGCTCAGGGTCTTTTCTGCAAGCAGAATGTAGATATTCTGCAAAGCAGTCATCCATTCTACCCTTTGTTTTTCCAATGTAGAGGAGACCACATTGCGAGCAGTGAAAGCAGTAGAACAGATTCTGGGAAGTTCAGATGAAGTGTTGCTTCACCTGGAAGGTATGTTTGGGCCCTTGGATACTGGGGAGGGAGGAGGTAAATGGGCAGGTGTTGCACCTTTGTCAGTTGCAAGGAATGGTGCCCTGCAGCTGTGGTGGTGTGTTGGGGATGAAGGAAGAGTAGACCAGTGTGTCCAGGAGGGAACGGTCCCTGGGGAGGGTGGACAAGGGAGGGGAGGGGAATGTGTGTCTGATGGTGACATCTCGCTGGAGGTGACGGAAATAATGTCTGATGATCTTCTGGATGTCGATGCTGGTGAGATGGTAAGTAAGGACAAGGGGAAACCTATCGCCGTTGCGTGAGGGAAGAGAAGAGGTGAAGGCGGAAGCATGGGAGATGGATCAGACTCAGTTGAGGGACTTGTCGACAACAGTGCTGGGGAATCCTTGGTTGAGGAAGAAGGTGGACATTTCGGAGACTCCTTTGTTGAAGTTGGCCTCATCTGAACATATGCGACCGAGATGGAGGTACTGAGAGAATTTTGGTGCAGAGTGAACGAAACCAGGAAGTTAATATTGGGGAATGCAGAAATGGC
This sequence comes from Ginglymostoma cirratum, assembly GCA_024137785.1. Taxonomy (NCBI): domain Eukaryota; kingdom Metazoa; phylum Chordata; class Chondrichthyes; order Orectolobiformes; family Ginglymostomatidae; genus Ginglymostoma; species Ginglymostoma cirratum. The sequence goes on from JAHRHZ010000050.1 coordinate 17,889,233, forward strand.
AGAGTTACTTAATCAATATTTTCTTTCACTTTTTGTGGTGGAAGACACCAGTACCATCCCAATATTAGGAGGTAATACAGAGTTATGGAAAGAGAGGAACTAAGAACAATCATCTTCATGAGGGGAAAATGTATTGAGTAAATCATTGGGATTGAAGGCAGACAAGTTCCCAAGGTTCGATGGCCTACATTTAGTGTCTTTAAGGATGTGGCAACAGCGATGTTAGATCCATTAATTATAAGTTTCCAAAATTTCCTGGATGCAAGAAAAGCAATGGATTAGAAAAATGCTAATATAATTCCCTTATTCAGAAATGGAGAGAGGCAGCAATTAGGAAATATGTGTCATTGGGAAATTGTTAGAATCCACTATTAGGGATGTAATAATAGGACATTTGGAAAGTTAAAACACAATCCCAGAATCAGTTTGTTTGTATGAAGAGTAAATCAAGTTTGCCTAATTTGCGAGGGTTTTTGAACACGACGGCAAGGTGGATCATAGGGACCCTGTGGATGTACTATATCTGCAATTCCAGAGGGCATTTCCCTCCAACAGGACTAGATGCAGCAAGGAAGTTCCTGATGGTGAGATATGCCAGAACCAGAGTTCGTAGTATAAGCATAAGGGGTAAACCTTTTAGGACTGAGATAAGGAGAAGTTCCTTCATCCAGAGAGTGGTGGGATTGTGCAATTCATGACGACAGAAAGTTGTTGAGAACAAAACATTATGCGTTTTCAAGAAGGAGGTAGATATAATTCTTGTGGCTAAAGGGATCAAGAAATATGGGCGGGGGGGTGCAGAATTAGGGTATTAAGCTCGATGATCAGCCATAATCGCGATGAAAGGCATCACAGGCTCAAGGGGTCAAATGGCCCACTCCTGCTCCTTTCTTCTATTCTTCTATGTTTCTGCAATGTCGCACAAAAAATAAATGCACAAAGTAGGATCACAGGGGGGTGGGGGGTAATATATTAGCTTGGATGGAGGATTGGCTAAGCTGCAAAAAGCAGAAAGTTGCGATAAATCGGTCTTTTGCTAGTTGGTACGATGTAACTAGGGGATGTTACACTAGGTTTGGTCTTTGGGCCCCAACTGTGTTAATGATTTAGATGCAATGTACTACAGCCAAATTTGCAGATGACACTAAAATATTTGGAAAAGTAAGTTGCAACGAAGAAATAAGAAACTTACCAAATGGATATGGATAGGTTAATTGAATGGGCATAAATCTGGCACATGGAGTTTAACATGGTTAAGTGCGAGGTTATTCATTTTGGTCAGAAGAAGAGAAAGACAACTTACCTAAGTGGAGAGAAACTTCAGAGTGCTTCAGTGCAGAGGGACCTGCAGAGCGACCTCAGTCATTTCAGCGGCAGGAGTCTGGAAGGAGGCGTGAGGGCAGCCTGGGAAGGTAAGCTTTTTGAGTATAAAAGTCTTACCTCGCGTGACTGTGGCCTTTCAGTCATTTCAGTGGCAGGAGTCCAGAAAGCGGCGCGAGGGCAGCCTGGGAAGGTAAGCTTCTCCTTTAAAAACTTACCTCGTGAATAGGCGGAGGGCGGGTCAAGCAGGAGCAGATACAGGACGGCTGAGTAAGTGAGGTAATATATTTGGGCGGTTGCTTTACCCGAAACACTACGAAGGTAGTGTCTCCCACCCATCCTCCTCCTCTAACCAAAAAGATTCTGAGCGCCAATTTGGTAAGTTACTAGTTTTTTTTTCAATAGTTTGTTTTTTAGAATTCAGAACAGTGGGAATGGATGTTAGGGCAGTTGCATGCTCCTCCTGTAGGATGTGGGAGGTAAGGGTCACACTAGTGTCCCTGCTGACTTCATCTGCGAGAAGTGCACCCAACTCCAGCTCCTTGGCAACCGCATTAGGGAACTGGAGCTGGAGCTGGATGAACTTCGGATCATTCGGGAGGCTGAGGGGGTGATTGAGAGGAGTTACAGGGAGGTAGTCACACCTCAGGTACAGGAAAAAGGTAGCTGGCTTACAGTCAGGGAACGGAAAGGGAACAGACAGATAGCGCAGGGATCCCCTGTGGCTGTTCCCCTCAAATACAAGTATACCGTTTTGGATACTGTTGAGGGGGACGACTTACCAGGGGTAAGCCATGGGGTACAGGTCTCTGGCGCAGAGTCTGTCCCTGTTGCTCAGAAGGGAAGTGGGGAGAGGAGGAGAGCATTAGTCATTGAGGACTCCATAGTTAGGGGGACAGATAGGAGATACTGCAGGAGCGAGAGAGACTTGTGGTTGGTGTGTTGCCTCCCAGGTGCCAGGGTCCATGCAGTCTCGGATTGTGTTTTTGGGATCCTTAAGGGGGAGGGGGAGCAGCCCCAAGTCGTGGTCCACATAGGCACCAATGACATAGGTAGGAAAAGGGACGGGGATGTAAGGCAGAAATTCAAGGAGCTAGGGTGGAAGTTTAGAGCTAGAACAAACAGAGTTGTTATCTCTGGTTTGTTACCCGTGCCACGTGCTAACGAGCGAGGAATAGGGAGAGAGAGCAGTTGAACACGTGGCTACAGGGATGGTGCAGGAGGGAGGGATTCAGATACCTGGATAATTGGAGCTCATTCTGGGGTAGGTGGGACCTCTACAAACGGGATGGTCTGCACCTGAACCAGAGGGGTACCAATATCCTGGGGGGGAATTTGCTAATGCTCTTCAGGAGGGTTTAAACTAATTTAGCAGGGGGGGTGGGAATCTGAATTGTAGCTCCAGTGTACAGGAAGTTGAGAGTAGTGAGGTCATGAATAAGGTTTCAAGGTCGCAGGAGTGTGCCGGCAGGCAGGAAGGTGGTTTGAAGTGTGTCTACTCCAACATCAGGAGCATCCAGAATAAAATGGGTGAACTTGCAGCATGGGTTGGTAAGGGGACTTTGATGTTGTGGCCATTTCGGAGACATGGATAGAGCAGGGACAGGAATGGTTGTTGCAGGTTCCAGGGTTTAGATGTTTCAGTAAGATCAGGGAAGGTGGTAAAAGAAGGGGAGGTGTGGCATTGTTAGTCAAGGACAGTATTACGGTGGGAGAAAGAACATTTGATGAGGACTCGTCTACTGAGGTAGTATGGGCTGAGGTTAGAAACAGGAAAGGAGAGGTCACCCTGTTGGGAGTTTTCTCTAGGCCTCCGAATAGTTCCAGAGATGTAGAGGAAAGGATAACAAAGATGATTCTGGATAGGAGCGAAAGGAACAGGGTAGTTACTATGGGGGCTTTAACTTTCCAAATATTGACTGGAAACGCTATAGTTCAAATACTTTAGATGGGTCAGTTTTTGTCCAATGTGTGCAGGAGGGTTTCCTGACACAGTATGTAGATAGGCCAACAAGAGGCGAGGCAACATTGGATTTGGTACTGGGTAATGAACCAGGCCAGGTGTTAGATTTGGAGGTGGGTGAGCACTTCGGTGATAGTGACCACAATTCGGTTACATTTACTCTAGTGATGGAAAAGGATAGGTATATACCGCAGGGCAAGAGTTATAGCTGGGGGAAAGGCGATTAGGCAAGACTTAGGATGCATAGGATAGGGAAGGAAACTGCAGGGACTGGGCACAATTGGAATGTGGAGCTTGTTCAAGGAACAGCTACTGTGTGTCCTTGATAAGTATGTACCTGTCAGGCAGGGAGGAAGCGGTCGAGCGAGGAAACTGTGGTTTATTAAAGAAGTTGAATCTCTTGTCAAGAGGAAGAAGGAGGCTTATGTAAAGATGAGGTGTGAAGGTTCAGTTAGGGTGCTTGAGAGTTACAAGTTAGCCAGGAAGGACCTAAAGAGAGAGCTAAGAATAGCCAGGAGGGGACATGAGAAGTCTTTGGCAGGTGGGATCAAGGAAAACCCTAAAACTTTCTATAGGTATGTCAGGAATAAAAGAATGACTAGAGTAAGATTAGGGCCAGTCAAGGACAGTAGTGGGAAGTTGTGCGTGGAGTCCAAAGAGATAGGAGAGGTGCTAAATGAATATTTTTCATCAGTATTCACACATGAAAAAGACAATGTTGTCGAGGAGAATACTGAGATACAGGCTATTAGACTAGACGGGATTGAGGTTCACAAGGAGGAGGTGTTAGCAATTCTGGAAAGTGTGAAAATAGATAAGTCCCCTGGGCCAGATGGGATCTATCCTAGGATTCTCTGGGAAGCTAGGGAGGAGATTGCAGAGCCTTTGGCTTTGATCTTTATGTCATCATTGTCTACAGGAATAGTGCCAGAAGACTGGAGGATAGCAAATGTTGTCCCCTTGTTCAAGAAGGGGAGTAGAGACAACCCTGGTAATTATAGACCAATGAGCCTTACTTCGGTTGTGGGTAAAATGTTGGAAAGGGTTATAAGAGATAGGACTTATAATCATCTGGAAAGGAATAATTTGATTAGCGACAGTCAACACGGTTTTGTGAAGGGTAGGTCGTGCCTCACAAACCTCATTGAGTTCTTTGAGAAGGTGACTAAACAGGTGGCTGAGGATAAAGCGGTTGATGTGATGTATATGGATTTCAGTAACGCATTTGATAAGGTTCCCCACGGTAGGCTATTGCAGAAAATTTGGAGGCATGGGATTGAGGGTGATTTAGCGGTTTGGATCAGAAATTGACTAGCTGTAAGAAGACAGAGGGTGGTGGTTGCTGGGAAATGTTCATCCTGGAGTTCAGTTACTAGTGGTGTACCACAAGGATATGTTTTGGGGTCACTGCTGTTTGTCATTTTTATAAATGACCTGGATGAGGGCGTAGAAGGATGGGTTAGTAAATTTGGAGATGACACTAAAGTTGGTGGAGTTGTGGATAGTGCGGAAGGATGTTGCAGGTTACAGAGGGACATAGATAAGCTGCAGAGCTGGGCTGAGAGGTGGCAAATGGAATTTAATGCGGAAAAGTGTGAGGTGATTCACTTTGGAAGGAGTAACAGGAATACAGACTACAGGGCTAATGGTAAGATTCTTGGTAGTGTGGACGAGCAGAGAGATCGCGGTGTCCATGTGCATAGATCCCTGAAAGTTGCTAACCAGGTTGATAGGATTGTTAGGAAGGCGTACGGTGTGTTAGGTTTTATTGGTAGGGGGATTGAGTTTCGGAGCCGTGAGGTCATGTTGCAGCTGTACAAAACTCTGGTGCGGCCACACTTGGAGTATTGCATACACTTCTGGTCACCGTATTATAGCAAGGATGTGGAAGCATTGGAAAGGGTGTGGAGGAGATTTACCAGGATGTTGCCTGGTATGGAGGGAGGGTGTTATGAGGAAAGGCTGAGGGACTTGAGGCTGTTTTCATTGAAGAGAAGAAGATTAAGAGGTGACTTAATAGAGACATACAAGATAATCAGAGGATTGGATCGGGTGGACTGTGAGAGCCTTTTTCCTCGGATGGTGATGGCTAGCACAAGGGAACATAGCTTTAAATTGAGGGGTGATAGATATAGGACAGATGTCAGAGGTAGATTCTTTACTCAGAGAGTAGTAAGGGCATGGAATGCCTTGCCTGCAGCAGTTGTAGACTCGCCAACTTTAAGGGCATTTAAATGGTCGTTGGATAAACATATGGATGATAATGGAATAGTGTAGGTTAGATGGGCTTCAGATTGGTTTCACAGGTCGGCGCAACATCGAGGGCTGAAGGGCCTGTACTGCACTGTAATGTTCTATGTTCTATGTTCTATGTTCTATATTTTGCAAAAAATTAGTATGGAGGTACAACAGGTAGTAAGGATAGCAGATTAAATTTTAGCATTTATTGCTGAAAGACCAAAGGGTCATGAATCTGTAGGATACACTATGCCAGAATGTAGTGGATGCCAGCACATTGAGTAAATTGAAGGAGGAGATTGACAGATGTTTTATTAGTAATGAGTTGAACTGTTCTGGAGCGTGGGCAGGGAAATGGAGTGGAGGTTGATTTGAGATCATTTAAATGGTGGAACAGGCACAAGGGGCTGAATTGCCTAGTTCTGCTCTTAGTTCTTCAGTTCTGCCGTACCGTGGATCGGTGTCAATGATGAGGGTCTGTTTCAGCCTGTGAAAGGAAGATGATCAAGGTGTACATAGGCCCTCAAAGGTCAAGGCACTTAAACCACCCACACTGCTGTGGTTGCAGCCATTTTCTTCCCCAGTTCATAGCTTTGATTTCCAATATGATAGAAGGCAACAGTGAATGCTCTTCGAGCATGAATTTGTAACCCCCGAGTCGATGAGGCCACAAGCATCGAGATCACCTTCCTGATAGATCCTCTTTCTGTGGATCCCAAATCACACTTCTCCAGGTCCCCACATAACTCATCTATCTGAGCCTTCAGCTGCCCACATCCAACCCCACCTCCCCCTGCCACTTCAGCCCCTGGCATATGAAGTGAACATACTGACTGTGGTCATTCACTGCTCCCCCCCCAACTCCTCTCAAAATCCCCTTCGGACAAACACCCCCTCCCAAATTACCCAATTCCCATCCACCCTTTGCCGTATTATTCTTCCGTTCCAAGCACAGTTGCACAGCCCCACCTTCCCAAACATCATCCCCTGCTCCTCCTAGCCTACAGCACTCAATCCCCTCTAATAGGTTCCCAACTCCCTTACTTGCAGCAGAGGCCCTTTTTGCCCCATGCCATTCCACTTCCTTCTAGTTTCTCTTGACAGAACAGACTGGCTACCCCTTTGAGTAACCTAACCCTGAATGAGAAGTGCCTAGATCTCAGACTGATGCAAGTACATATCCCTGACTTTGTTTGCCTTGCCCCCGACTGGATACAATGCCATAGGTCTGACCGTGACCTGGGCTGCAGCATCTGGATGCTTGATCATGGCAAATCTACAAGGTCAGAGGCTGACCTTGACTTATTGTGCCAGGGTTCCCAGATGGACAGGTGCTTCCATGGACTTCAGTGAGGACTGCTCCCTGAAGACTTTCTGACATACTGCCTTAGCCACCAGCATGTGGTACAGGTGTAAGGTGGATATTGCACACTGCCATCCAGCCTTTGACTGAAGGCTGCTGACCAGCATAGCATGCTGCCAGGTTGTCTGGCTGTGCTAATTGGGAAGGCAGGGCAAGGTAGACTAAGATAAGGGAAGGCAGGGCAGGGATCTGTCAGCATGCAGGTAGGTGATAGGTGAGTGAGTGCTAAGGCAGCAAGTGAGCAGCTCTGGGTGTAACCTGGTCCAATCCATGAGCTGTGTGCCTGTCCATGCCGCAAATTGTCCTTGCGGTAGCTTCTCAATGCTAGTTGTTCTTGCACCTTGCAGTGCATGTCTGTTCCTCCTAAACTTTGAACAAGTCGATCGGAGAGGTTCCATGAGGATCCTGAGGGGCCGATGGACACCAGATGCCAATGTGGAGTGCATGCAGCCAGAGACTATGGAGAATACCCTGGGATGTTTGTGCCTGTTGTCCAGCATGTAGTTCCTTTGGAGCACCAGGTACCTGGTCTGATGAGAATTCTCAGTGTCTAGTTTGTCACAGCAGGCAGAAGTATAGGACGCTGCAGTGAGACGTGCAATTAAGATGTTTGTCTAGATCTGTTAGAATTTTATAGCTTTTGATGAGATGCCCTTCATTGTTTTAAACCCAGTGAATATATTCTTTACAATCCAGTCTCTCTACATACGTCACTTAAAGAAAAGATGCAGTGAGTTGCTCTTAAAGTCGAGACAGATCTCTGTGGATTGCTTGCCAGATTATACCATATTTCGCACCATGACCCATGTCTTTCAGACTTCTGTAAGGTTCTGCCTCTTGTTTCAGTTTCAACCATTACCCCCATTTCCTTTGTCTTTTGTTCCATAATTTAATTTCTCCTAGCCTTTTTTCTTGTCCAAATCTTGTCATTATGTTTTCCCCTTCCCCTTTCAACAGTATAAATCTAATCATATCGCTATTTCCCTTCAGTTTTGAGGAAGAGCCACATTCGACGTGAAGGTAGTTCTGGTCCTTTCACCATAGGTGTTTCCAGGCCAGCTTGGCACTCCCAACAATTTCTGTTTTTACTGAGAATTATAACTTGACTTAAAATTAATTGCTTTGAAAATTTTGATTTGCTTTGGTGATGCACAGAGGTAGGCTTGTGGTAGATAAAATTAAGGGTTGTCCAGCCTTTAAGATATTTTCATTACAAGGGGTCAAAGCTAGCACCTGAGATTTTCAATCATATCCATTAATGACTTGGAGCAGCAATATTCCTGTGTATATTAAAGGTTGCCAATGAAACTAAACTGGGAAGCAACATTAACCTGCTCAGTTTTCTTAGTTTGGTTTCCATCAGGGCCACTGAGCTCCTGACTTCATTATTGTCTTGTCTAACTGGGACTGCCTTGACATCCATTCTGCATTTGATAGAGTGTATCATAAAGAGGCCTCAGCACAACATAAGTCAATGGGACTTGAGGGAGAATGCTCCACTCCATGGAGTCATACTTGCACAAAGAAAAGACTTGTGATTCACAGAAGTGTTATGGAGCAGAAGAAAGTCTGGCACATCAAGTCTGCATTGGCTCTTCAAATTAATATGATTATCGCGTGTTAATCACCTACTTTTCCCCAATATTGTTGTACATTATTTCAGTCCCCAGTGTCCTCCCGAATATCTCAATTGAAGTGATTTTGGAGGACAAGCGTCTTAATTGTAGGTCATCACTGTAGGAGCTCTTCAGGACCGGTATTTTCCTGACCAATCTGTTCAGGAATATTATTATACACCCCTGGTGCAGATGGGACATGAACCTTGGCCTCCTGTCTCAGAGGCAGGGACACTACCACTGTGCCACATGTACTCCTTAAAGTCAGTCTGCCTGGACACATTAAATTGCACCTTAGGTGGGACTTGAAGACATGCCTGCTGAAGCAGGGGTAGGGGGCTACCACTGTGCCACAAGAGCTCCGAGTTCTTCAGCATAGCACCCTTGGTGAAACCACCTTCACACACTTCATAATAACTTTCTCTCCACCTTTGGGTCAGAGTGACATGTTCACCGATGGTCCAGCATCATTCACAAACTGCTCAGATAATGAAAGAGTTCCATGTCCAAATGCAGAGAGACCTGGACAATATTCAGGCTTGGGCTAATAAATAGCTGGTAACATTAAAAAAAAATGCTTGTTGGGATGTTATCTCTGGCTAGGATAACATTTGAGTCCATGTCTAATTGATATTAGGAAAGTGTAATTGAGTTTACTTCTTGAACCGCTGTGGTCCTTGCGTGTGTGGCTACACCCCTAGTGTTGCTCTGGAGGGAGTCCCAGAATTCTGAACCAGCAGCAGTGAAGGAACAAGTGATATAGTTTCAAATCAGGATGGTATATGGCTTGGAGGGGAAGGTGCAGGCGGTGGTGTTCCGATGCATTACCTGACCTTGTCTTTCTAAATGGCAAGTGGTCACCAGTTTGAAAGGTGCTGTCAAAGAAGCTTTGGAGAGTTGTTGCAGAACACCTTGTAGATGCTAATGTCTGCTTACAGTGAGGAAGTGACAGAGACATTATATGTAGGTGCTGGGAAATCTTGACAGGTGGATTTCAAGGTGGGGAAACGTGACGTTCCATATATTAGATCTGAGAAAGACAAATCAGAATATTTTCTTAATTGTGTGAGACTGGGAATTGTGAAGGAGCAAAGAAATTTTGATGTGCATGCATAGAAATCATTAAAGGCTAGTACACAGAATTGCACTTTTTGCTGACTTCTGCTATTGATTAAATCTTCAAGCGATGTGCCACATGTTAGTCCCTCAGTGGTAAATGTTATTTTTGGAAAATGCATTCCACAATTGTGGTTCATATTGTTAAAACAAACTGAGAGATTTACGATATGAGAGTTTTTACAAAAATTCAAGCAGTTAGGCAGAATGTGTAATAAGGTGCTTCATATAACAAGCTGTGTTTTCGAATTAAATAGATTTATAATGATCAAATCTAGGAGTCACCAGAGGGTCGTCCACCTCAACTAACTGTTGCTTTCTTATGTCGGGGTGAATACACAATGAGGTTAAATACTGTTCCTTTGTGTAAGGTCTGAATCTATGTGATTCTTGACAGATCTTCCGGTCTAATTGTAATGTCAGAGGCAAGTTACAGAACAAATAACCAATCTCACAAGGCAGTAATAAGAGGTGAATAAAGATCATTGATCTAATTGATAATCTTATCACTTAAAGTTTTCCTTTGTCAGTGTGACCTGGTGGATTTATTTTGTTACTAAGAGTTTTGCAGTGCGTCCTCTTCCCACAATTAAATGCTTTGCTTCAGGGACTAATAAGAAACAATAAACAATCAATTAATATCTAACCCACAAGGTCAGATATTTTACAGAGAAAACTATCTCTCAGCGAAGGAAATGTCTGTCTGTTACTGCACCTGGATGCGATGGTGTGACAGTTACTATAAACGTGTCACACATCCCCTATATGCTAACGAAGCTTCAACAATGGATAGCTTGGGAGCAATCTCATTGTCTTATATCACTCAAGGTCTGCATGTTTCCAAATAGCTGGCATATTTATCAGAGCATTGTTTATATCAAAAAGAATGGTCGATTCAGGGCCAACTTCAATTCAAAAGCTCAGGCTAACATTTCATATTTTAAGTCAGAAGCTAATAACATTTATCCTAGGTTGACCTGTATTCAGTGCAACTTCAATTTATATTGAGGTATTTTCTTTAAGTTATTAACCTACTCCTAGGCATTTTGTAAGAGGGTCATAAAGGGAAATTAGACACTGAGGAATGTAAGGTGATCTTAGGGTTAAAGGAAGCAAGAGGAGCAGACACCCAGAGGTGCTTGAGAGGGAATTTTACTCTTTAGGATCTAAAGGCAGCTGAAGATCCAGCCAGCAGTGGTAGAGAAATTAACGTCACAAGATCAAAAGACAAGTACTGGATGAATATAGATCATTCAGTGCTTTGTGGGCTGGAGGCAGTTCCAGAGTCAAGGAGCAGAGAAACCATGGAAAGATTTGAAACCATCGAGGACACTTTTGAAGTCAACATATTGTTTAGTTTGAAGTCAACAAATGTCAGTGAGTGATGGATAAATGGAACTCGATGTGAATAAGAACACGGGTAGCAGAGTTCGGATGACCTCAAGGTTATGCACAGCATGACAGCCTGATGTTGACCAGGAGCGCATTGGAAGAGTTAAATCTGGACATAATGAAGGCATGAGTTGGACTTTGAGCAACAGATGAGCTGAGGCAGGACAGAGGCAGGAAACATTATGGAGGTGGGAATAGGCAATCTTAGTTATATTATGAGTATATAGTCTTTAACTCACCTCAGGCTCAAATAACAACACTAAGGCTGTGAGTTAGTTAATCTGACCCTGGTTGTGGGTGAATACTTAACATCAATATCGGATGATAGCTTTAACTGTTACTTGGAGAGGCCCAGATTAATGAGGAATGGTCAGCATGATAAATCATGCCTGCTGTGGCTATGAGTAATACATTGCAGCTGCTGGGTCATGCCCAGATTGTTTTTTTTAAAATAGAATCTCTACAGCCTGGAAACAAGTCCACACCACCCCTCCGAACAGCATCCCACCCAGACCCATCCCCTACTCTTTCCATGTTACCCTACATTTCCAATAGCTGATCCACTTAATTTGACAATTTAGCATGGCCATTCCACCTAACCCACACATCTTTGGACTGTGGGAGGAAACCGGAGCACCTGGAGGAAACCCACGCAGACACAGGGAGAATGTGCAAACTCCACACAGACAATTGCGCGAGGGTGGAATCGAACCCAGGTCCCTGGCGCTGTGAGGCAGCAGTGCTAACGACTGAGCCACCATGCTGCCCCTGTTGAGGAACAAATCAATTATGTCCAAAGGCAGAATGGGGACTGTCGCACGTATAGTGGTCTTGACAGAGGGTCACACTCCTAAGGAACCAAGTAAAGGGAGAAGGGCAAGAACCCGCTTTCAATCTATTTCACCATTACATTGGCAGTTTCCACAACCATATTGAGAAAGTCATGCATTTTCCCAGCTGTAGAGCTTGGTTGGCCTTGGTACCCCTTAGTATTATTAAAGGTTTGCTTGCCTCACCCTGGGGAAATGTGGCAAGCCTTCCTTTGGGAGTTAAATCTGCTAACTCTCTGGGATTTATTGAATCTGATCTGTACAGTGAGGTGTGTCTGTACAAGGATTGGCAGCTACAGTCACAGTGCAGCCTGGTGTGCTATGCTGTCTGACTGACTCCCACTCTCTGCACGAACTGCACAGGTCCCAGTAAATCCCAATGGTTTTATTCATATATTTCAGCAGTTTGACTGGATATGCCCTGCCCTGTAGCATTTAAAATGTGTAGGCCTCTTCGCCTCACTTAAATCAGGTCATAATTTTTACCTCAGCCTTTCTGAGGAGGACTTCCAGCATTTCTCACTTTCCCATGTTACTATCAATCTCAACACCTGTATCCTTTCAGGTTGGTTGGAGATGACGACGGAGAGGTTGCTTCTGGAATTGGGGTTTGTGGATCAGCTCATAGTCATAAACTAATGTGATGACTCATCTTGGCTGACTGAGTTGAATTTTAAGGGAGTAGGATCCTTTTCTAGCTGTGAGCATTGCTGGTTAGTTGTAGGAGACTTTCAAAGCCATGCGGGTACAATTGAAAGTTTCAGGAAGCCAGCATGGATGAAAATTCTTATGTCCTCATTGCCTGACTGGCCACACCAAGGGGAAATGTGATGAAGAGATGGGGTCTGTCAAACATGGCATCTTAAGTAGAGAACTATAAATGTACAGAAGCTCTCAGTTGCTCCCTGAATGACCCCATTTTCAAAAAAATTCAGGGCACCTGTTACTTTGAGGGATACAGCGATAGGATTGCCATTGACTACTTGTGAGTGCACGTCCTTGTCCAGCAGCTGGCATGGGTGTGGCACAATGGCTCAGAGCATTCTTAGTCATCTCTCACACTGGGTCTTAGTCATTTGCAGAGAGCTGCATCAAAGCCTGCAGATACGGCTCCATGCCTAAACTCTCTGCCTCCTTGATGTATCACGTTGTGCCCTAAATTCATTCTGGTTGGGGTATAAAGGGGTAAAGATAAGTCCCTTGCTGAATGCAGATCGTTCAGCATCACAGAGTGGAATTTCAGAGGTTACAGTGATTACATAGCTACTTTTCCCAGCAGTCTGACTCCAGACCCAGCACAGGTCAAAGTGTAAGACCTTGGCAAGCATTCCTTTGATTTAGGACATTGAAGGTGTTCTAATTAAATAGCAACAGGAATTTCATTGGTTAAATGCAGTCAAATTGATTCCTTTGGTACCAGAATCTAAAGTAGGAGGCCACAATCTTAAAATTAGATCTCGACAACTTAACAGTGAAATCAGCAAATCACACAAAATGTAATGAAGACAAGGAATGTTCTACTTCAGAGGACTGTGGATCCTGCAAAAATTATAAGTTGTAGAACCTTGTGTAATGGTTGGTTACAACCTCATTCTACGTAATAACTGTTTCTGTATTACAACTGTGTCAGTACTCGCCCATGAAAATACTTTGAAATATTCTCAGGAAGTGCGAGGTGCAACATAAAGACAGGCTCCATTTTTTATTGCTCTCACAATAAATTTCTTTCCTTCCTATTTTGCCTCTTAGCATTCTCCTCCTCACATCATCTTTCTTCTCATCATCTTGCTTTGCACCCTCCCCCCGCGCCGCCCTCCCCTCCACACCACCCCCCCCCCCCACCCCCCGCCCCCCGCATTGCTGTGATGAATCATCAGGGAGAAAGGGCATAAGCTACAAGTGGAAAAGTGCATTGTCTTCTGCAGTTAAAGCAAAGTGTCTCCCAACAAAATAGTTCGGTCTTTTATTTAGTGAGTTATTAGCTGTCTAGGACACTTCCTTTGGTTGCCATTGTACATACATATCTCCTGCAACAAGATTAAGTAAATGTTTCGAAGGTAGCCTTTCTCTGGATAGGCACTGGGTGGTCTGATGTTATCACTGTATTCAAACAGAACATTACGACCAGATGAGTGGGTAAGGGTACATTTGAATACAAAACTGTAAATTGACTTTTCTGATTTTGGGACTAAAGTAGATAGGTGCTTTAGATGACTAGCACTGATCCAATGGGCTGAAGGGCCTCATTTTGTGCTGTGAAACTATGATTTCCTTCCATCAATTTAAGATGAAAGATAGCTCATTTACAAGTGTTTTCTCCAGCCCATGCAATTATCTGAAATCGCTGCAACCAGGAAATTCAATCTACCTGAGCACAGTCTCAACAAAATCTGCCCAATGATGGTTTGGACTCTTTCCCCAGGAACTAAAAGCAGTAAGAGCTGCCAATCAAGGAAACAATCTGTCACATTAATGACCTTGCTGAAACCATGCAGTTAATCAGACTGGGGAGAATCACTGAAGGAAGAAGATCAAACTGTTCAGCAAGCTGAGCACCCGAGCAAATCCTAATGAGAAATGAATGAACTAGGAGAAGTTTGGACAGTATTGCAGCGATGTTCGCAGAGAAAAAAAAAACCTGTTCCAAATCCTTGCAAGAAAGGAGGACCTCACAATGAATGTGTACACTGAATGCTTACGAGGAGCAAAGGTACTGGGAGAATCCTGGTGAGAAATGAAAGGATGAACTCTTGCGGAAAAAATGATGACTTGAGGCCATCCTCTGAGAAATTACAGTTCTGTGCTACACAGCCACATTATAAAACTGTACTGTGCTCCATCCATTGAGGAATGACAGCATTACACAAAATCTGCCTCAGAGCATGTGTCACGTAAGACAGCAAGAAATAAAATCACCTTCGATACTTGCTGAGAAAAATGGCAGGACTTATTTAATCCCTGTGAGGAAAATAGACTATTGTGGGAATAGCATTGAAAAATGACTTCATTATTATTTAACAGCTAGAATTGCAATACAGTTAAGGCTGACCCAATAGCTGACATCGGAGTCACACAAGACTACCAAGAGAACATGCAGATATTGGCCGTACAATGAGCAATTGAGACAGCAGTCACGATATGCCGAGAGAAATAACTTAAGCTTTTGTGTCAATTTATGATCCCTTTCGACGGCTTTCAAGCAACCTAAAATGAACTACATGTGCAATGGTTGGGGGAAACCATAGTAAATATTTGTCAAAACCAGAAAAAGTAATGAATAATATAACAAACAGTGGTGTTATGGTTTTATGTGCATGTCATTTTCCTGTGAGAAGCAGGGTAATTGCAAGCAAAGTCTATAAGAACTGATAAAGGCAGGATGAATCAGCACGTGATAGGATGAAGCTAAAACCCCTTTAAAAATATACTCAGAACACCTCCCTGCTGGATATGACAGTGGAACACTGTTTTTCTCTGTATAACCTTGCTGGTATAACAGCAATGTGCCATATTTCTCTGAGGAACAACAGCATTTCGGAGATATATTTTCTCTTTTATGGTTTTCAGTCCGGGGCAGACCAATATTTTTGCATTGCTTCTTCCAACTTCCATGTAATCCTTCTCCCATTCAGTATCAACTCAAATGAGATGAAGAAAAAACTGTCATTTGAAGAAAAGCAGCTCATTAAAATCTGAAAATAACTGTCACAATAGAGAAGACTCTTTCTTCCCAATTGCCTTCCTGGCAGGGAACCTCATATGGGGAATTTGAAAGAAAGAGTTTACATTCAGTTGTTTTTTTCTCTGGGCCCTCAGGACATCCTCATGTATTTCAATAGCCAATTAAGTAATCAGTCACTGTTGCAATGTAGGGATAGGAGACAGCCCGTATGTAAAGCAATGAGATAGAAATGAGACAGATGATCAGATTAGTGGAGGGTGAGAAGGTGTCATTTTCATTTTTGGTGCAGAGGCAGAGTGACAGTTACAGATTATTGCTGCCAGTTGTGCACTGTGCCTGACTTTCCTTGTCACTGAAATTGGGAAAGTACCATGGAATTTTTAACAGAAACTTGAGCTGAGAGGCAACCCTTAGTTCAGTCACTCATTGCAAAACTCCAGTGCCTCCGACAGTATGGCACTGCCCTCAGTAATGAACCCTGTTGCGCTTAAATCTCTAGCAAAGCCTTGGTAACCTTTCAACTGCGAACTTTGCACTAACAAGTAATTTAGGTCCACGCTTCACATTGGACTGATTTACATCCACAACAAGATCCATTTTTTCAAAATGAATGGGTTGGTAAGAGACAAAAAAAAACTTTTAAAAATTACAACTCTCTTAATGGTTCAGGACAGCCTGACTTGATTTGAAACAAACAAAAACACAAGCAAAATCTCAGCAGGTCTGGCAACATCCGTGCAGAGAAAACAGACCTAACATTTCAACTCCAATTAACTTTTGTCAGAACTGTTTCTGTTTCCATTTGTTTCAGATCTCTGGTATCCCCAGTTCTTTGTTTTATGTTATTGACTTGATTTTGAGGTAGGCCTCAAAACAGCTTTGTGGAAAATAGCCAAATTAAAATACTTTCTCCAGACCTAGGATGCATTCAGATCCTCAACGCACTTCTCACATATCCAGTAAAACGCATATCATATTCATTACATTAAACATACACTGTGTTCACATGGAAGCTTTTGAAACTGCCTATGTTTATTTATGAATAAACACTGAAGACCTTAAAATGGCTGTCAAGGACATCAACTTCAATCCGCGTTATCAACCTGCAGAAATTTCTGTATTGAATCACACCAGGTGGTGTTCACCCCTATGAAGAGGTGATCTGAGATAACATTCCTTTGTGGATTCACACTTACAGCATTCTACGAAGCTTAATTCACAGGTCAAATGACTCCTAGACTCTAAATTGACACGATTTGCAGCATGACAAAGGAAAGCTGACAAAACCAGGTATCCAATAAACATGGAGTTGCAAAAGCACGGCAGGTCCTGACGAAAGGTTTCGTCCCGAAACGTTGGCTTCCCTGCTCCTCAGATGCTGTCTGACCTGCTGTGCTTTTCCAGCCCCACATTTATTCGAACATAAAACAGTGCAGCACAGTACAGGCCCTTCTGCCCACGATGTTGTGCTGAAATTTTACTCTAAACCTAAGGTCTATCTAACCTCCTCCCTACCTTATACTATCATCCATATACCTATCTAATAGCTGCTTAAATGCCCCTAATGAGGCCGAGTCTGCTACTCTCTCCAGCAATACATTCCACGCCCCTACCACTCTCTGAGTAAAGAACCTACCTCTGATAGCTCCCCTATATCTACCACCACTCACTTTAAAACTATGCCCCTCGTACTATGCCCACCCTTGGAAAAAATCTCTGGCTGTTCGCTCTATCTAAACCTCTGATTATTTTGTACACCTCTATCAAGTCACTTCTCATCCTTCGTCGTTCTAAAGAGAAAAGCCCTAGCTCCCTCAACCTTTCCTCATAAGACCTTCCTTCCATTCCAGGCAACTTCCTGGTAAATCTCCTCTGCACCTTTTCCAATGCTTCCACATCTTTCCTGTAATGAGGTGACCAGAACTGGACACAATACTCCAGATGTGACTGAACCAGGGTTTTGTACAGCCGGAGCATAACTTAACGGCTCTTGAACTCAATCCCTCTATTAATGAAATCTAACACACCATACGCCTTCTTAACAACTCTATCCACCTGGGTGGCAGCTTTCAGGGAACTGTGGACATGAACCCCAAGATCCCTCTGCTCCTCCACACTGCCAAGAATCTTTCCGTTAACCCTGTATTCTCCTTTCAAGTTTGTCCTTCCTTCCAAAATGAATCACCTCACACTTTTCAGGCTTAAACTCAATCTGTCACTTCTCTGCCCAGCTCTGCACCCTATCAATGTCTCTTTGTAACCTTGAACAGCCCTCCACACTATTCACAACTTGACCCACCTTCGTATCGTTCGTGAACTTACTAATCCACCCTTCCACTCCTACTTCCAAATCATTTACAACAATCACAAATAGAAGAGGACCCAGAACTGATCCTTGTGTTACACCACTTGTAACTGAGCACCATGTTGATCATTTTCTGTCCGCTACCACCCTTTGTCTTCTAAGGGTCAGCCAATTCTGAATCCAATCTGCCACATTTCCCCCATCCCATGCCTCCTTACTTTCTGCATGAGCCTACCATGGGGAACCTTATCAAATGCCTTACTTAAATCCACATATACCACATCCACTGCTCTACCTTCATCCATGTGTTTGGTTACCTCTTCAAAGAATTCAATAAGGTTTGTGAGGCATGATCTACCCCTCACAAATCTATGCTGACTATCACAAATAAAACTAAGCTTATCCAAGTGATCAATAATCCTATCTCTCAGAGCCCTTTCTAGTAATTTGCTCACCACTGAAGTAAGACTAACTGGCCTGTAATTTCCAGGGTATCCCTGTTCCCTTTTTTGAAGAAAGAAATGACGTTTGCCACTCTCCAATCTTCTGGCACTATATCCGTGGACAGTGAGGACAAAAAGATCATCGCCAAAGGCCCTGCGACCTTTTCCCTTGCTTCTCATAGAATCCTTGGATAAATCCCTCTGGGGGACTTATCTATCTTCAAGTTCCTCAAAATTCCTAGTACATCTTCCTTACATCGACCCCCTCTAGCCTTCCAGCCTGTTTCACACTGTCCTCCCCTACAACTAGGTCCCTCTCAGTTGTGAATACCAAAGAAAAGTATTCATTAAGGACCTCTCCTATCTCTTTTGGCTTTGTGCACAAATTCCCTTTACAATCCTTGATTGGCCCTACCCTTTCTCTGGTCATTCTCTTATTTCTCACGTATGTGTAAAAAACATTGGAGTTGTCCTTGATCCTATCTGCCAAGGTTTTCTCATGCCCCCTTGTAGCTCTCCTAAGCCCTTTCTTCAGCTCCTTCCTGGATAACTTGGATCCCTCTCGAGCCTTTTCCATTCCTTGTTTCCTAAACCTTATCTAAGTATCCTTCTTCCTCTTAAGTAGTCGTTTGACCTCTTTTGCGAACCATGGCTCCCTCACTCGACCGCATCTTCCCTGCCTGCTAGGGACAATCATATCGAGCACATGCAGTTCGCATTCCATAAACAATCTGCACATTTCTGTCGTGCTCTTTCCTGACAGCATCTGTTCTCGTTTTGTGTTACCCAGTTCTTGCCTAACAGATTTGTCATTACCCTTCCCCCAATTATGAACCTTACCCTGCTGTATGTATCTATCCTTTTCCATGTCTACTGTAAAAGTAACAGAGTTATGATCGCTACCTTCAAAATGTTTTCCTACCAACAGGTCTAACACTTGGCCTGGTTTATTGCCAAGCACCGAATCCAAAGTGGCCTCTCCTTGTGTTGGTCTATCTACATACTGTGTCAGGAATCCCTCCTGAATGCACTGGACCAAATCAGTTCCATCTAAACTACTACAACTAAAAAGTTTCCAATCAATATTTGGAAAGTTGAATCCACCCATGACTACAACCTTGTGAATTCTGCACCTTTCCAGTATCTGCCTCCCAATCTGCTCCTCCACTTCTCTGCAACTATTAGGGAGTCTGTAAAAATCCTCAATTTATTGACTCTAGATTCCAGCATCTGCAGTCCTTACTGTCTCCAAAACCAATTATCCGCGTGTGTAAAAGACTATTATCTTACACATTGTGCACGTATGGCCATTGAATAGGTGACTGAAACTAGCTCTCTCATACTCGGATTATCTCGGATTCTCCAGCATCTGCAGTACCTTTTATCTCTCATACTGAAACTGTTTCGTCACCAAACTAAGAATAGTCTGGAGGAGAGGGAGTGATGGGGCAGTCTGTAGAATAAAACTAATAAGACAAGGACTGCAGGGAAAGATCATGCCACCATTATCTTTTAGAAACTGCAAGGCTTACAAGTATTTTGAAATTCCTCCAAGTCTGATATCCTTTGTTAAAATAAATTAGAACTCCTGATACATCAGTAACAATTCACTAACCTCATGACCTGCTTCACATCCACATCTTCAAAGTAATCTTGATCTCTGACATACAGATATCTAAACTTATCTGATATTGCCTGAACTACAAGTCCAGAGTGAAGACAAGTTTCCTTCTTCTCTGGAATTATAGACACATGAATTGTGAATAATTTATTTGGTTTAATACTCATAGAGGAACACTACCTTCTGTACTTATACCTTTCTAGAGTGCGCAGTATATGACTTGACATCGCATGTAGATCTTTCAGGGTGCATGTGTGAATAAATACACTTCCTTGCTTATCCCTATGGTCAGATGCTGGTAATTTTAAGAATTGTCAACACACTAATGGGTGCTTAGAAACATATTTTTAAAGCATTTTATAAAATAAAGCACATTGATTCCAGGCAGAACGGAATGGGAGTTTTAATTTATCTCATGGACCATACAATATAGAAGAGGCCCTTCAGGCCATTGAGTATGTTCCACCAAAAATAGACAACTACCTGCACTCGTCCCACTTTCTTACTCTAGGCCTACAGTATTCAATGTTATGACACTTCAAGTGCTTAATCCAAGTACTTTTAAAAGGTTGTGTGGCTCCCTGCCTCAATTACCCTCCCAGGCAGTGCATTCCAACTGGGCAACTGCCCAGGACCAGAACAAACTGCAGAAGGTTGTGTGCACAGCCCAGACCATCACAAAAGCCAAACTCCCCTCCATGGACTCTATTTACACGGCTTGCTGCCATGGAAAGGGGGCCAACATCATCAAAGACGCATCACACCCTGGTAATGACCTCCTACAATCTCTTTCATCAGGCGGAAGATACAGAAGCCTGAACACATACACCAGCAGGTTCAGGAACAGCTTCTTCCCGGCTGTTATCAGACTGATGAATGGACTGTTGGCCTCAAATAGTGCTGATCTTGCCTATTGAGTGCCCTGTGCAATGCAACCTGTATGCGTCTGTCTAAATCTTTTTGTTCTTTACATCCTTGCCTGCTATGATCCTCCTGTACTGCTTGTAAACAAAGCTTTTCACAGTACTTCGGTGCATGTGACAATAAATCAATCAATTAATCAATCAATCATCATCTTCTATGTCAAAGCATCTTTCCTCAAATCCCCTCTAAACTTCTTGCCTTTAACTTTAGAAAATGTGCATACTTGTTACTGACCCTAAAATAGTTTCATTGTCACTATTATGGTATCTAGCCTGAGATTCCAGATTTATTAACTGATTTTAAGTTCCAGCAGCTGGTCTGGTGAGATTTGAATGCATGTCCTCAATGAATTATCCAGTGATATTACCATTGCATCATAATCACCTCCTGTCTGTGTCAGTAATACTTCTGACAATTCATCATGGGAAAGTCGCACCTTGCATAATTAGTGTGGTAGAATTGAATACCATACGTGCATTATCAATAGTCTTTAAAGGGATACTGTGTACCACTTTAAATAGCTCAAAGTTACATTTGCCAATGATTTCTTTTGGTCATGAGCTAGGCAGAGTATAAATACCAGCCCAGTGACCGGGGAAAATACCTTTTCCTGGTCCCCAGTCAGTGCATTGTTATCTTGAACATATCAAGTAGATCTCTCCGTAACTATTTCTGTACACGTGAAGAAAAAATTATTTTTTTCAAGTGTTTCCTCACAGCAATGTCATTGTTATCAGCTCAGTGAATCTCTTTTGCACCTTATCCGCAGTTTTGATTGCCTTCTGAAGGCAGGATGCCTGAAACTGAATGTTATACTCTGACTGCAACATAAATAGTGATTACAACTTTAATAAATATTGTTGGCTTTCTGCTTCTCTACACCTACTTACAAAACTTAAGCTTTATACGCAGCCCAATTAATATTTGCCCCTACTTTTAAAGAGTTGCAAATCTGAGGCCTGAAATCTCTTTGATATCTACTTTTCTTTCAAGTTTTACCATTTAGTGTAATCCTTTTCTTCTTCATCACCTCATTCTTCTCTACATTAACATTCTGTCAACATCTTCCTGCCAATTTTACTAAGCTGCTTATGTCCTGATGTTACTTCCAATCTTCTTCACATTCCTTATTTTTGTGTTGTCTGAAAATTCTGATAAAATGTCTGTGCTCCTGAGCTTGGATCTTTTGTTAATAGACATCAACAATCATCCTTAGTCTGACACCTGGGAAAAATCATAACTTACATTCAAATATTGGTTCATTTTGTGCTTTCATTATTTCTGTTCTTATCGTCAGTTCTGTTTACATAGAAACATTCAGAAGTACTGAACAGTTACCCAGATTTCAAATGAGGTGATGACTTATATAAATTATAAATAGCAACTACAAATAGACAATATTGAAGCTGAGACCTACAAAATACTATGTAAATTTAGGTAACTTATAATGGGCAAAGAAAATTGACTACACCTCCACATTTATGAAGGTTTTTGAAAGGAAGAACATTCACTTTGTGAATAAGATCTGGGATTTCGGTGATTAAATCAGAATGAATTAAGAAGGTATGGTCAGAACAGGTTAAAGTTATTGGGTTGAAAATGTGATCTTCAATGTCCGTGGAGCATTGGTCTGAAGTCCACACTATCTTCTACATGCCCTGTGAATAGTTCACTCAGGCACTTGCAAATCTGAATACTGTTTGTACTCTAGTCTCATTAAAGCCCTAATTCACATTCTAAGGAAGAGATATTTGTACTTCATTCATTCACATGAACAACATGCATTAGGCTAGAATTCATATACAATATGCATTGCAAGGAAAGCCTTTTCCAAATTCAAGAGCTCCTCATTGGATGTAAATGTTGTTGGGATGCCTGCAATCCTGATGCATACTTTCTCAGTATTAGTTCTGATGGAGGGCCATTCACGTCAAAAATAGATCCAGGTATTCCGATGTCATTTCTACAGTGTTGATGGGAGCTGTGCATTGAGACCATGTGGAAATCATCATGTAGCTCATTCTGAGGGAGTTATCTGAGAAATAGATTGGCAATTCATTGCATATCTAAAAAAGCTCCTGAAGTCTCCCCTTAAGGTGGTGTGGTGGTAGTGGTTAGCACTGCTGTCTCATAGCACCAGGGACCCAGGTTTGATTCCACCCTCAGGCAACTGCTTGTGCAGAGTTTGAAGTTTGTACATTCTCCCTGTGTCTGTGTGGGTTTCCTCCAGGTGCTCCAGTTCCTGCCCACAGTCCAAATATGTGCAGGGTAGGTGGATTGGCCATGCTAACTTGTCCCCTAGTGTCAAGTTTGAAATACATCAAGGAGATCTTTTTGTATTAAAGTGGTATCTGTCTCAGTTTCAGCATCCTTGTTCAACTTCTGAAACTAATTCTGTGGCTTTGGATCAGGACTGTCCAACATTGACAGCGTGATTTATGATGGTCAAAACAATTAAATCGCTTGGTAGGTTGAACAAGATTACATTATTTCACACGTTTCTAAGATGCTGCTCCAAGGTACGATCAACATCAATGATGTTTGTTCAAGACTGGAGTCACATAGGCTAGCTTGAGCAAAGAAAATGGTGGTGGTGGCAGTGAGAAGTGGAAATAACTGGGCTGGTTGACCTTGAAGAGGAATACCACCCCTCTAAGTTCTGGGTGAAAAGGTCCATTGGCAATCTTTTTCATCCACCATCAGTTATGGCTTGAGTGAACAATTGATGATCGCTGAGGAGCCTAAATCTGATACTTTCCTTAATACTTCTACCTGGCGATTAAGAAAGGTGGTTAGTTTTCTGACTGGAAAGCCAGGGTGGCTTGCCTACCTGCTTCAAGTTTTTTATTTCCAGATTATAAATGAATCTAAATTGTTGAACTGCCATGATGTAATAAAAGCTAAGGTTCTTTGGATTGTTATATCAGGCCTTTGTATTACCAACCTCTTAATCTAGTCACTGTAACCAGCCATTTGGTTAAGTAGAAGAAAACATAAATCAATAGGCCAACAGCTTATGCAATTGTCTGTGGAGAAATGGAGTAAAATTTATATTAAATGTTATTTTGTTTAATACAATGCACAGACATTCCAGGTAGCAGCAGAATAATGAAAATTCCACACTTCTGAGAGTAGTAAGTAACATATTGTTGGCTAGTTTCTCAGATATTTCTAACTGACTCCAATTGAATGATGATCTGCCTACTTACTGTACCAAACATTGTCAACCCTCTTCTGTTGTCCGTGCGTGTCCTTAAATTGAGGTTTCATCCTTTGGGTGCAGCTACAAACAACCTAGGAGGCAAAATATTGCCAATTCAGCCAATCTGTCCCACTGATTGTTGTACTTGGAACTCCCATTGATTTGGGATCAGCAACATTTTCCCTGTATATTATTTCCATCCTGGGGAGCTGGAGGAACACAGCAGGCCAGGCAGCATCAGAGAAGCAGGAAAGCTGACATTTCGGGTTAGGAGACAACAAGGTGTAGAGCCGGAGGAACACAGCAGGCCAAGCAGCATCATAGGAGCAGGAAAGCTGACAAAGAAGGATCCTTCTTCGTCAGCTTTCCTGATCTTCTTTGTCAGC
>JAHRHZ010000050.1:17914033-17945014 GCA_024137785.1 Ginglymostoma cirratum
GCTGACAAAGAAGATCAGGAAAGCTGACGAAGAAGGATCCTTCTTTGTCAGCTTTCCTGCTCCTATGATGCTGCTTGGCCTGCTGTGTTCCTCCAGCTCCACACTGTGTTATCTCTGACTCCAGCATTGGCAATTCTTACCATATCTGGCGTTGTGATGAAACTAATTTTTTCTGGATTTGGGAGCTCCTTGTACAGAAAACACGACGGCAGAGAGACCACTCTCTCCCTGAGGTTGAATACATTACAAGCATTCCGTCCAATTTTCTGAAGATTCACCAATTAGCAAGAAATTTGTTGTTGCATTCCTACATTTCATATGCCCCGTTGTATTTTGGTCTCTAAATGTCATAATTGATTTTGTGACATACCAATGTACTGGCACAACTGGTCATCACATTATCTCCCGTCTTCGTGAGTGCTCGATGCTGGTGGGTAGAAATTGAGAAATGCTGTTCTTAACCGAGGATCTGCCACAGGGTGAGAGAGAAGAGAATTGAAATGGGGATTTAGACTGCAAAAACTGTTTAGTGATCTGGGCTGAAAGCTGGTGTGTGGGAGGGAGATTTTGTAGTCTAATAGAAATTGGCATTTGTCATTGAAATCTTTAATGCCCTTTAACAGAGTCATAACAATTGCCATACCAGACAGTAGAGGTGAGTTAGAATAGAATCTCTACAATGCAGAAAGTGGCTGTTCAGCTCATCAAATTTGCACCAACCCTCCAAAGAGCATCCTATCCAAACTCAGCTGCTCTCTACCCTATGCCCATAACCCTGCACATCCCATTATTAATCCATCTAGCCTGCACATCCCTAGACACATGTGGTAATGTCTCATGGTCAATCCACCCAACTTACGCATCTTTGTACTGTGGGAAGGAACTGGAGCCACCTGTGGAAACCATTGCAGACACGGGGAGAAATTGCAAACTTCACACATACAGTGTGAACATACACATACTCAATGCTGGAATTGAACCTAGGTCCCTGGTGCTGTGAGGCAGCAGTTCTAACTCACTGTACTGCACCAAAGTTTTCTATATGAATTTTATACATTGGAAACATTGTATTGGCAATCTTTCCAGATTGTGCTTAATCGCTAACAATGAGTGATGAAATTGCCAGGCACTGGTATGAGTAGCCTCGAGAAAAAGTAAGATGATAGAGTTGGAATTTACAACTATCTACTTCCTTTGCCTATTTGTGCACATCCATCTAGCTTGTTCTGAGCACAACAATCCGGTCAGAAGCAATTCATTCTTGAAGCGTTTGCAAAATAGATGCCTCAAAGTAAAGGTCACATGACTATGACTGACCAGGAAATACATTTATTCATGATTGCATTTCAATCCAAACACAGCCCACATTATACAAAGTAAAATCACAAGTTGTCCACTGCATACACTATTGTTTTCATGTATTAGCAGTTCTCCTGCGCTAGCAGTTTGTTAATCTTGTCAGCCTCTGCATTGTGTTTATAATCTATAAATCATGCTGTTTTCCCAATGAAACACATGCTTGTTATTGTTTTCTGTTCATATGGATAATGTCCCTTCACCAGGAGTGTCATTCTTGATATTTGTTGTTACTGTGGTATCTGTTGTTGCTCCATTTCTGTTGTTGGGTTGCTGTGGACCTCTGGGTCTACGGGTTGATCTATGGACTGTGCAGGTGAATGAGTTTGTATCTCCCTGATAAGCTGTCTGCACTTAAGGATAAGTTTCTCTGTTTTGCATATGTGCCTGTAGTTGCAATGGTATATCTGATTATTCATTCCACTTTGAGCAATTGAGGTGATAACTACTCTACACAGATGTGAAGTTGCCACTTGGACTGACTCTTGATGAGCATATTGATGGTTGCACCCTGGCTGGCTCTCCAATGCTCAGCTCCAGCATTGGTTTGAGAGTCTTCTCAAAAATGAAATTTGGCTTTCTGCCATTCGATCTTGAGTAGCTTTTTTTGCTATTAAAAGAGCAGTTTGGATGCAGCATTAAATTAGAAAATGTACCAGATTACTTTCCATGCATTATGTAGATGTGTTCCTCCACTCAAGTAATCTTGCCCAATTTCTTTATGATTCCTTCAGCAATTTTCTCTGCCACATCAACTTTTCCATTTGACTGGGCTTACAGTCAAGATGAAGTGTGGTTTTGAATTTTTGCTGTGTGTTAATGAAATGACTAAATTCTTCATTTGTGAACCATGTTGGGAATGCAGTAATAGCTGAAGTGTACTGTCAAGCACTCAACAATCTCAGCAAGTCATCAAAGTCAGCTGGTCCACCTCCCAGTTGTCGGAATAGTACTATTATAACATGATAATCTGTTTCTGTGAAAGCAAAGACATCTACAGCTTTTTCCATGGTCTGTGGGGTTGTCATGCACCATTTGTGGCTTTCTGGCTTGTTTAGTTTGGGAATTAAATACAATCTCAACACTGGCTGATCAGTCTTTGAATTTGTTGCTCACTTTTGGTCAGCAGAGCACATCTCTTGCCTTTCTGAGACTTAATTCCTTGGTGGATTTATATGGATGCGTGTTAACATTTTTCCTCACAACTCCTTGGATGTAAAGACTTTATTTCCTTTGTCCAATAAGTCATCATGGGCAGTCAATAGGTGTGGTTATGATGCTATTGGGCTATCCTGTCATCACTACTGTTTGAAAAGCCTGGTGAATTACATCTCATTCAGTAGTTTATTTGATTTGAGCAAGATGCTTGTCTATCATATTCAATGTCTTTGCAGGGTTGATGATTTCCAGAGCATGATCAATTGCTAATACATGTTGAATCAGAAAAAATTCACATAGTCATAACATTCTCTCTTTTCTTCACTGGGAGTGCTGCATGTGACAGCATATCTGTAATCTACGTCTGAACCCCTTGCCTGCTTGCCACATCCAGATGGTTTCTCTGTAACCAGAGTAACTTTCTTTGAAGATGCTTTGGAACAGATAGCAGCAGCTCAAGGAAAAATCTTTGGAGTGTCTTGTAGTCATACTTGAACATCACTCGGCCGCTTTCAAGTAAGTGTTGATGAAAAGGTACATGAGCAGAAACAATGCCTAGACATTCCTTCTTAATCTGAACATGGTATTGTCCAGCTTGTGTTAACAGTCAGGATGCAAATACAACTTTGTTGTCCTTGCTGCATTAGGGTTGCTCCAAAATCCTGTCTCATTGGTGTCACATTGCAGGGTGACTTCATCAAGTACGTCATAGATTTGCAGCACTGCAATTGGTGATTTTCGTGAATGCTGCTTTTTGTTCCGTGCCCCAATAACACAGCATATCTTTGGCTATGGGTTGGCTTTATAGTTCACACTCTGATGACAAATTGCACAAGGGTTTTGCCAAATACTTGCTAAATTCAAAAATTTTAGTCCTGCTTTTATATCTGATGGTCATTGCATCACTGCTACAGCTCTCACATTTTGAGGAAAAGACTCTTTCCTGTTAATATATGGCTTATGTACTTGAGTTTGGGCTTCTTTAATTGTAAGTTATTTTACTCAGCTTCATGGTCGTCTGGTCCACTCTGACTAGCAGTAGATATGGGTTTTGTTTGGAGTCAACAATAGCCTCTTCCCATTATGTCTCCTTATCCATAAACTAGTGAATCATCCGCATTAGCTTCTGTTCCATAAAGATCACTAGCTCTCACACTGTCAATGTGAGTATATGAAAATAAAAGGAAACCATTGGCAGGTGGCTAGAAAGCCAATGGTCTCATCCACCTTCACTCATTAGTGTCTACCACATGCATCTAGGTCATGAAGAAACTGCATTTGCAAGCTGTGGCAAAATTCCTTCAATATTTGGCATGGATCAGTAAGATTCCTTCAGGGCTTTATTTAGATCCTTTGGGTCAATGCATACTCTCAGATTTCTGGGTTGCTTCACTGCTACTATATTGCTAATCCATTCTGTAGGAGTTATCACTTTCTCAATCAATTCATTTGTTTCTAACTCATTTATCTTGGCATTCAGGCTGACCTGTCCTGAAGCCTGTTTTGTTGTCTGGACTGTTCTGGAGGAGACCTTTAGAATAGCCAAGCCATGTGCTCTGATTCCTGGCAGTTGCTACATCTTCCATAATGTAGTAATTGTGAGGCACAGACCCTGTTACCATGATCAGGTAAGCAGAACATGAGTTGGTGATGGTCAAAAAAAAAAGGAAGGGAATGAGCAAGAGGCGGACAAAGGAGGAAGCGGAGGAATAGGAGGATGTAGTATTTTCCTCAATGACCGTTCCTGGTAGCTTGCAGTACTTATTACAGAGATGCTGGAGAATCTGAGATAACATGGTGTAGAGCTGGATGAACACAGCAGGCCAAGCAGCATCAGAGAAAAAAATTCACAGAAGAAGTGCTGTTATTAACTAAGATGGAGGGTTACTGCAAGATAGCAAGAATTACAGTTATAGATGTGAGACAAAATAACTTAGACCTTAAGGGGCTAGCACAGATATGTCTGTTCCTTCTATAGCTGGCATATAGATCTTTAAATCTAGCCACAAGATGAGTGTAATATCAGTTGAATCGGTAACATAGTAACAACAAACCAGGCAAAAGCATCCGGACCACAGACATGCTGAAAGAAAAGTCACTGCCAAAAAAATTCCAGATAATTTTCATTCACAGACTTTCAAATATTTCAGTCAAAGTCAAATAATCACCCTTGTGCATTTCCCCCATGCCTGACTTGTAGATGCTTTTGTCTAGTCTAATATTACCATGCAGTGCTGATCAAATTGTGGAAGCATATGGTTGCTGACTTTCATGGCAGGAACCTTCAAATGGTCTTGGAATATGTCCTCGAGCAGCTCTGCACCAATAGTCCAGTTTTGAGCTATCCTCAGCAAGGATGGCAACGGTCTGGACTGTTAAGTTAACTAGCACCTGCTAGGGCACTACTGGAGTCACAAGGATAGGAGGATGAATGGTGTGTGGCTCTGGGTATCTAACTCAGGTTTGTGTGTTTTGAATGTTTTGACCTCTAAGAGAATAACATAGTTGGTTCCCAGCCCTGATAGATCCACAGTTGCAATTCTCCAGATGATCTACACAGTTGCATGGATCCTGCATTTGCCAAACAAACAGGTTGTGTCCTTATTCTTTTGGCTACCTTTGGAAGTATCTATATACAATCCAATGCATACATACAATTTCATGATGCTACATACAGAGGTTTGCAACCTGCTTCTAAATTTTTCAGTCTGCAAATGTGTTTGGCAATCTTTGTTTATTGTACTGCGTGGGTGCCATTTCTTAGTTTTAGCCGTGGCATATCATACATGGTATCTTGGCAACTAATCTCTTCTCAGGCCTTGACCTGGGTGTTTACTATTCCTTTTCGAGTTCCTAACCTGTTTATACATCAGTCAATATGCTGATGCTAAAAATGCTAAACGTAGCATGTGGAGATACTTTGACCAATTTAAATCATTTTAAGACTTTCTAACATCAGACATGTACAACACTTCTCAAGATTTTACTGGCTCATTTATCTTTTTGATGAACTGATAACTGTTTAAGTGCTCACTCATTCTGTTTCTGATGTTTTTGTAAAGTTGGGTAGAGTACTTGTGGATTGGGAGGCAGGATGTAAGCATTTGGTGTTTGTAAAATGCTAGGGAGAATGCATTGCATGGTCCCTTTAAAAGATTATGTACTTTTTCTACACTTAGAGATTTAAAATGGATGTCTATGAACAGAGGCTTGAAAGTTTGCAAGTACACAGACAGAACCCAAACTAAAACATTTGTATCTAAAGGCCACACAGTTAGCAGGCCAAGTAGCAGTTTTATCAAGACAACAACCTTTTGAATTTAGCCAATCAATCTGAACCAGACACATAGATACTTGGACCTCTCTGTTTCTATCTCTGGCAACCACCTGGAAACTGATATCCATTTCAAGCCCATCGACTCCCACAGCTATCTAGAATACACCTCCTCCCACCCACCTTCCTGCAAAAATGCCATCCCCTATTCCCAATTCCTTCGCCTCTGCCGCATCTCCTCCCAGGATGAGATATTCCACTCCCGAACATCTCAGATGTCCTCGTTTTTCAAGGACCGCAACTTCCCCCCTTCAGTGGTCGAGAACGCTCTCGACCGTGTCTCCTGCATTTCCCACAACTCATCCCTCACACCCCCTCCCCGCAATAACAACCAAAAAAGAATCCCCCTCGTCCTCACGTACCACCCCAGCAACCTTCGGATCCAACGCACCATCCTCCGACACTTCCGCCATCTGCAATCCGACCCCACCACCAAAGACATTTTTCCCTCCCCACCCTTATCTGCTTTCCGGAGGGACCACACTCTGTCCGTAACTCCTTTGTCTGCTCCACATTCCCCTCCAGCCCCACCACACCCAGCACTTTTCCCTGAAACTGCAGGAAGTGCTACACCTGCCCCTACACCACCCCCTCACCTCCATCCCAGGCCCCAAGAAGACTTTCAACATGAAGCAGATGTTCACCTGCACATCTGCTAATGTAGTATACTGCAGCCACTGTTCCCGTTGAGGCCTCCTCTACATCGGGGAAACCAAGCGGATGCTTGGGGACCGCTTTGCAGAACACCCACGCTCAGTGCGCACTAATCACCTCCTAGTCGGGAACCATTTCAACTCCCCCTCCTATTCCTCAGATGACATGTCCATCCTGGGCCTCTTGCAGTGCCACAACGATGCCACCCAAAGGTTGCAGAAACAGCACCTCATATTTCGCTTGGGAACCCTGCAGCCCAATGGTATCAATGTGGACTTCACAAGCTTCAAAATCTCCCCTCCCCCTACCGCATCCCAAAACCAGTCCAGCTTGTCTCTGCCTCCCTAACCTGTCCTTCCTCCCACCTATCCCCTCCTCCCATCTGAAGCCCCATCTCAATCACCTACCTACTAGCCTCATCCCACTCCCTTGACCTGTCCGTCCTCCCTGGACTGACCTATCCCCTCTCTAACTCCCCACCTACACTCGCTTTTACCGGCTCCATCCCCGCCTCTTTGACCTGTCTGTCTCCTCTCCACCTATCTTCTTCTCTATCCATCTTCTATCTGTCTCCCCCTCTCTCCCTATTTATTTCAGAACCCCCTTCCCCTCCCCCATTTCTGAAGAAGGGCCTTGGCCCGAAACGTCAACTTTCCTGCTCCTCTGATGCTGCTTGGCCTGCTGTGTTCATCCAGCTCTACACCTTGTTATCTTAGATTTAATCCTGATGGTTTTTACAACATAGGACCAATCTTATTTTATGAAATTGAAATGTCATCAAGGCAATAAAAAGAAAGGAGCAGTTAGAATGAGCCACAGAGCTAACTTCCATCTGCTAGAGTTAACAGCCCTCAGCTGTCAAGAGAGAATTGCTGGCTCTCACAGACCCCTCTAAGTTCTAGAGAAAGCTCCATCTAAATGCCAACAGGACCAATGGCACATCTAGTTAATATTCCTGACAGAAGAATTGACGGAGAAGACACAGAACATTCTGGAAGACACATAACCTGGCTGTAACTTTGAGAGACTTTTTTTGTGTATAAGTCGGACTTGTATTTATTCGAACAGCACACCATTAGAATCATGTTTTGTTTAGGAACAGTTAGTCGTTAGAAGGGATTTATTTGGTTTGTTCACAGTTTCTTTAATTTTTCACTATTAGAGTTAGATAAATAAATTGTTACTTGTTGATTTTAAAGTGAGTGTCACTGATTTATTTTCTTTAACCACCAGAAGTTGCTGAAAGGCAGGTTACACCAATTTTCACACTCCTTTTACAGAATATAGGGCAAGGTGCTCCTCTTTGTGTGATTTGGTTTCAGTTTTCAGAGGGGGGGGGTGAACCTCCACTTTATGACATGATAGGTACGTATAATTTCCCTGCAATTTATGTTAAATTGACAAGTCTTTCTTGATCTGATCTCTCTCCCTTGACCTTCTAAACAGTGGAGTAATACTTATAATTCAGACATAATTCCTCAACTTTGAGTCTTTTCGAAAATTATCACTAA
Source organism: Ginglymostoma cirratum (assembly GCA_024137785.1). Classification (NCBI taxonomy): domain Eukaryota; kingdom Metazoa; phylum Chordata; class Chondrichthyes; order Orectolobiformes; family Ginglymostomatidae; genus Ginglymostoma; species Ginglymostoma cirratum. Next base: position 17,922,047 of record JAHRHZ010000050.1, read on the forward strand.
GGATCTGTAATTTCCTTATTTATTTATTTTCATAATCCATGGCAGAATCCTTCAGCCCTGAAAGTTTAACTTAATTCCCACTATTTTCTTCACAAACTTTTTAATTTTATTAAATTCAGTGATCTTATTTTTAGAACCCTTGAATCATGAATGGTTTGTCCTCCTGCTCCACAATAAAAATGGCTGAGGAATTAATTGAACAAAATTTCTTAATATCGCATGTAGATAGGATAGTGAAGAAGGCGTTTAGTATGCTTTATTGGCCAGTGCATCGATTATAGGAGTTGGGAGGTTATGATGAGGCTGTACAGGACATTGGTTAGGCCACTATTGGAATTCTGTGTGCAATTTTGGTCTCCCTGCTATAGGAACGATGTTGTGAAACTTGAAATGGTTCAGAAAAGATTTACAAGTATGCTGCTAGGTTTGGAGTGTTTGAGCTCAAGGGAAAGGCTGAATAGGTTGAGGTTATTTTCCCTGGAGCATCGGAGGCTGAGGGTTGACCTTATAGAGATTTATAAAATCATGAGGGGCATGGATAGGGTGAGTAGACATAGTCTTGACCCGGGATGGGGGAGTCCAGGGCATTGGTTTAAGGTGAAAAGGGAAAGATTTAAAAGGGCAACATTTTCACACAGAGGGTGGTGTGTGGAATGAGCTGCCAGAGGAAGTGGTGGAGGCTGGTACAATGACAACATTTAAAAGGCACCCAGATGGGTATATGAGTAGGAAGGTTTAGAGAGAGATGGGTCAAATGCTGGCAAATGGGACTGGATTTATCTAGGATATCTGGTCGGCATGGACGAGTTGGACCAAGGAGTCTGTTCATCCATGCTGTTCCACGTTGTTCATCTCTTTGGCTCTACTTCTCGTCTCATCAAATGTGGCTCCACATTTTACCTCAGCACTTTCTATCTCTTAGTATATTTGCTAATAATTTTGCTGCTAGCTTTTATATCAATTAGTTTACTCTTCAGTTTACTATTCTTTTGGATTGTTTTGTTATTTTTTACAGTTGCCTCACTGGATTCCCATTCCTCTTTCCATTTTCCATGCTGGCAGCTCACTGAATTAATGTCTGTTTTAACTATAAGCATAAAACCATGCCTACCCATGCAATATCCCACTCAATGGATGCTGGAATCAAAATTCATTTCCATGTTTCTTCTGTTGTTTGATTTCTAGTATCAATTAATTAGGAGAATTAAGCTTAGAAAACATAGAAAGGATAAACAAACCTATGTACATTCAGAGAAAATCTTTATTTTTTATTTTGAACATCATTGTACCTCAGGAAACAAGCATGTGATTAAGAAGGTACAGTTACTGTAAGTGTATGTTGACAATTATTTATTTAATAGAAAATACTTGTGAGCTTCAAAAGCCATCTGTAATGTATTGTGCTTTCTATATCACAAAATACACCTGTGCTTTGTTAGCACCAATAAGTGTTTCAGGTATTTGATAATTGACTCTGCAGTGCAAAATATTGACAGGTGAAATATTTCATAAAGCCGCACAGGAAAACACCTAATTTTAAACTAAGTGCAGTACATGGTACAAGTGATATTTGGTGACCATTATATGCAGTATGTCTATTCTACTCATAACATTGTTATGAATGTTAAATGTGTGCAATATTGTACTATTGATGTGACACTAATCTTGATGTTTGATCAGGTGATTCCACTGGAAAGAAGGCTTGAAAATAAGGCCAAATAGCTCTGTTCTACAGGATCTGCAGCCTCAATCTGCAGTTAAAACTGAGCCCTCTGCATACATTAATCCACTGGCAATGTGAGGCATATTCACCTCTGTCGATGTGAATGTGACTGTAGATGGTTACAGACTAATTCTATTGCAGCCTGACTTGCCTGACATCCATCCATTGGCCATCCCATCATTGCCCAAACAAACATTCCCACTGGGAAATATGAGCTGGAAGAAAAGAAAATAGAGCAATTTCCAAAGGCCAAAGTGCTAACTAGAAAGTAAATAGTGAAGAAGTGCCTTCGAATTTGTTCATTTCATTTTCTTTTCATGTTTTGTTTATAAATTTCATTATATGCATTATTGTTAACATTTATTTTTAATACACTAACACTGCATGTTAAGTGTAAATAGTCAAGGAAATCATGTGATTGTAAATGATATATAATTATGCAAATTGTTTAGTTTCACAAATGGAAATAATAAATTTTGATATTTGACATTTCGATTTAGTTTCTGCTAAAAGAAAAGATTGAATTTTTATTAAAGTTGAATGTTATGTGGCTTTTTAATATAAAAATTATTAGGCAAAGTGCAACTCACAATATTTCAAATAAATCAGAAGAAGAATATTGCAAAAATGTTGTCTTAAAATGTTTGAAAGTAAGGGGAAAGTGAATGTAAAGAGAACGCTTTCTATTTCAACCCAATATGATCTGCATTTAACTGGACACTTTTCAATTTATTCAATTACCTGTTGTCGACATGTAACATTCAAAGAATATCCAAGAAGATAAAACTATAAGCATTATGTTTCGACGTAAAGGTAGTGAAATGATTTTCAAGGTTATGACTTTATCATATTAAATGTAATTCGATTTTGACCAGTCATATTCCACAGATTTCCCACCTGTAGATTGTCTTACATGAGAGTTGCAGCATAACAAATACTTGAGTGTTGCTGGGACCACCTCTATAAGACTCTCTAGTTTATTGCAAGAGCAAAGCAAAGATTGTGAACCACACTGATAGTCCAGAATGGATTCTTACTCAGGCTGATTTATGTGAGTTGTATGTACTCATATGACATCATTTGAGCCTTTCTCTTGTTTGGAACACAGATTGAAAACATTACCATTGAAACATTGAGTATTTTTTACTTTATTCCAACTAATTGTTGCTATACAACTCTGTTTGTTGGACAAGTATGAAAACAGCCAGAGAGCAGTTTTTGTTGTGCAAGTATATCTCAGGGGAGAGTCACCAACTCTGTTTGTTTCTACTTTCACCCAAAGGTAAAATTGACCAAATGAATGTCAGGTAATTTCATTTCCCAGAAATTGCAGAATTCATGTATAGACAGGAATTGAATATTTATGCTCATCAATTGATTAGTTGTGCATAAAAGGAAAAATCTTACCTGTCAGCCATGTTTCAAGCAATTTGACTATTGACCACAATTCACTATCCACATCCTTCTTCAGCACTCTGCCATCTTTGATGTGATCCACAAGACCATCTTCCCAACATTTCACTTCTACCTTTCAATTCAGTATTTCTGAGATTGGGAGGTAAAAGTATACTACGGTCCACCAGTCTTGAACCTTTATAATTGCTACATTTACCAGAAATAGTTGGAGAAGGCAATTTGTTTTTCATGGTAACATTCCTGCCTTTGAGTCAGAAGTTTCAGAGTTTGAAACATTATCCTGACAGTATGGATAAATGGAGACTTGCATTCTGACTGGACATCTAGCAGGATACATATTTCTAATTGGTGGAATTGCTTCTCCTCATTGCATCCATGGAAGTACAACAGTTACACGGGTGTCTTTGACTAGTGTAGACCTGATGGGCTGAAGAGCCTTTTTTGTGCTGTAGACCTCTATGATTCTATGACCATAATAAAAACCATAATGTGGAAGAGTATAAAACTCCATAACTATATAAAGGCTTGTGCACATGAGGTCTAACAAAATATTAACCAGCCTGCAACATCTTCCACTTCACAAAATTCTCTAAGGGAAGAATGTGAAGCTACGAAAACAGAAACCAGAGTGTTAAAAGCTGTACTCTGCAATAACTGTAAACAGTCCAGCTAATAGACAAAAACAATGAGAAAGATCTCAAAAGGCCTCCACCAGCTGGTTGGGTAGAAAGCAAGGTCAAGAGCAATCTTCAGTCTTTGGCTTTGGTAAAACTCTACTTTTGCACGACAATACTAGATACCATTTTCCATTGCAATTTTTTTCAATAATTAAAGTCAGTAAAATTTCTAAATTACTGATTAAAACTCACATTTCTCACCCAAAACATTGATATAATAAATGTTTAACTGATTTCACTTTTAGTGCTTTAAACTCTCCAATTCCAAGTAACAACTCTTACTCCCAGTTTTTTCAATTTACCTTCAACCTGTTTCTGAAAATCTATTTTTTTTAAAAATTTGCTCATTGGCAAATCTACAATCGAAGAAATAGTCAAAACTGCTAAATCACTTCCCAGCCCAGGTCTTTTTTTAGGTTTTTCCTCGAAGCAATCAACCCTGCTTTGGGTGTCCTGTGATTGGTCTCTTTTCGTGAGTGCTCAATCTGGATTTGTCCCCTTGGCTGAAAATGGTGGGATCTTACTGCTCTCACTGTTTTTTTTTGTTTTCCTTAAACTGTTTCATTCCCTTATTGTTGGCTGTATAAAGCTTTTTATTGACACAGCTGTCGTTGGAGGTTTCTTCACAGGAGTGTTGTGTTTAGAGATTTTTCCTTTCATGGCGGCTGTTCAGCTTGGGGACTTGAGGGCTCACTAACTGGTCTCAAAGCTGTATTGACTATATATTTTTGTAAAGGTGAGTTTTTGAATTGTTCTTCAGAGAATTTCAGGGCTGATTTTTAATTGTCACTGCTGCCACATGTTTTTTGGCAGTGGATCCTATCACTGACACCATTTTTGTCTTGTACCCACATCTGAGAGTTTGTGTTTTGTGTTCAAAACAGAGCAGTCAAGGAGAAGGCAAGAATGGTCTACAGCCCTCTACATCTTTAGAGAAGTGTTTATGGCAAAATTGATGTTAAATGCAATTTTGCATCTGTGATATACCATGCACTAACCTTACATTTACATTCTTGAAAGATTATTGTTTACATGTGATTATCTCAATAAATTCTTCACAAACTCTTCTTGAATCTAAATAATTCCACACACACTGTTCCACTTATGCTCAGTGGGGACCAGCCCCATGGTATTATTGCAAGATTTCTCCAGAGTCTTACAACCGTTACACACCAGTACGTTGCCGTCACAGTGTTAGGATCATGGATGTCACAGAGCAGCTGCAATATATTCTTATGGAATGGGAAAGGATAGGTCCACTAAAGGACAAGGGAGAGAATTTGTGCTTGGAGCTAGAGGAAGTGGGTCATGTCCTTAATGAGTACTTTGCATTAGTATTCACCACTTAGAAGGATATGAATTATGTAAATTTAGGGGAGGATATGTTAATAATCTGGGGCATGTCGATATTGGGGAGGAGGAGCTGTTGGGTGTCTTGAGAAACATTAAGGTAGCTAAGTCCCCAGGACCAGTTGGGATCCATACCAGGATATTGAGGGGGGCAAAAGAGGAGATTGCTAATATTGTTCCTTTTTTTGAGAAAGGCGACAGGGATAATCCAGGAAATTACTGGTCAATGGCCCTTACATCAGTGGTAGGGAAATTATTGAAGAAGTTGTTTAGGGAATAATTTACATATATTCGGAGAAGAATGGGCTTATTAGGGATAGTCAACATGGCTTTGTGCAGGGGAGGTCATGTCTCACATAATTGTTTTAGTTTTTTCAGGTAATGACAAGGATTATTGATGAGGGTAGGGCAGTAGATATTGTTTATCTAGACTTGACTAAAGCATTTGAGGAAGTCCCTCATAGTAGGCTAGTCAAGAAGACGAAGTTGCATGGTATCTAGGTTGGGCTGATAAGTTGGATATAAAATTGGCTTGGTCATAGAAGGTAAGGGATAGTTGTGTTGGGGTATTTTTCTGACTGGAAGTCTGTGACCAGTGGTATTCCACTGGGGTCAAAGCTGGGACCTCTTTGGTTTGAAATATATATGAATGATTTGAATGAAAATATAGGTGGTTTGATTAGTAAGTTTGCAGACGACACAAAAGTTAGTGGAGTTGTGGATAGTGAGGAAGGCAAAGGAAAGCAAGGATACAACAGGATATAGATCAGTTGGCAAGTTTGGTGGAAAAATGCCATATGGAGTTTAATCTGGACAAGAGTGAGGTGATGTATTTTAGGAGGTCAAATGTAAGAGGAGTGTATAAAATGAATGGTAGAACTCTTAGGAACATTGATCTGTAGAAAGATCTTGGAATTCAAGTCCATGACTCCCTGGAAGTGGCAACACAAGTGGATAAGGTAATAAAGAAGCATACAGCATGCTTGCCATTGTCGCTTGTGGTATTGAGTATAAAAATCATGTTGCAACTATATATGATTTTAGTCACGGCTACATTTGGAGTACTATGTGCAGTTCTGGTTACCAGACTATAAGAAGGATGTTGAGGCTTTGAAGAGGGTGCATATAGAGTTTTACCCGGATGTTACCTGGGTTGGAGTGTAGAGGCTATATAGAGAGGTTAGTCAAATTTGGATTGTTTCTGCTGGAGATATGGAGGCTAAGGGGTGACCTGACAGGCATATATTAAAATTATGAGGGACATGGACAGAGTGGATAGTTGGATTAATTTCCCAGGGTGGAAGTGTCAAATTCTAAGGGAGAAGGGGAATGCTTAAAAGAAATGTGCAAGGCAAGTCTTTTAAATAAAGGGTGGTAGGTGCTTCAAACATGCTGCCAAAGAAGGTGGTAAAAGCAGCTCTGTTAGCAAAGTTTAAGAGGCATTTAGACAGACGCAGAAACAGGCAGAGAATAGAGGGAAATGAAACATATGTAGGCAGATGGGGTTACTTTAGAATGACATCATGGACAGCACAGAAATGGTGGACTGAAGGGCTCTTTCCTGTGCTCTACTGTTGTATGTCCTATGGAGGAGAGGAATCAGCCAAAGGTTGTGATCTACATTAGTTTGCAAGCAGGACCTCACACACAAGTGAGTACAGAAATGGAAGGACAAGCCAGGTGAATGCATACCTGGAAAGATGGTGATGGAGGGAAGGCTTCAAATTCCTGTCACATTGCAATTGGTGTAAAATTTATTTAACTTTGATTGTAAGACATAAGTTAAGTACAGTTATAGATTGATCTTGAGAGAGCCAATCTAAATGTTTACTCGTCCTAATTAGTTCCAAGATCCATCGAGGTACAAGCATGTTTCCACAAGTTTTACAGAATTTATTATGTATTGTATTAAAGAAAAGTTAGAAAGGAATGATACTCCATCAAAGCAGTGATATTTCCATTCATCAACTTCAGAATACCAGTTTGAGACATTCATTTATTGAGCATAGGTCTCTTTTCTCTGTTGTATTGACAGATGGTGACTTTGATTTTCAGTCTTGTTTTCCACCTGTGAAAACAATGCAAAGAGCTAAAAAGAAACCTCATCACTTACTAAACATTGCTAGCCACTACCCCTCGCGAATGACAGAGATATCTGAATTCTAATTGGCTTGTTAATGCATGAACACTGCATGAACAGTTTATAGTAAATTGAATATAGCTAAGCAGTATGTTCCCAATTCCTGATTAGTATCTCTAAAAGTAATGAGCACCTTACTGATACACTTCCTACTGCCTCCTGATTCATTCTTTAACATGCCTTTGTATAAACATCTCTTTAGTAACTGTTTATCTTACTTTGCTGACCAATTTCTTAGATATTTACGAAGATAAGTCTGCACTAATGAACCCATTTATGCATCTGCTTGGGAACATGACTTATCATGATCCCAAATGTCCCAGTTTGTAGCATCTGAAATGATCAAAACAATGACAACACAGGGATAGCAAGCCAAACCGAATCAGCCTCACCATCACTGAATTCGCAACAGTGAAATTAAAACATTCAATGCTCCACAAAATTTGTCAATTGTTCCTAACCAGACTTTACAAACAACAGGTCTCAGTCACCAAGTTTGTAGCTTGATCAAAAATGATCAATTTATTATTAAGAATGCAACTTTACTAGAACACATAAACTAAAACACAGTCTAATTGAATCTAATCTAATATTTACAGTCTAAGCTCAACCTTCTTTCATCACAAACCTTTACTCACTCACCAACAGACAGACAGATACAGTTAAGGGATAAATTAAGAAAAAAATAGAAGAATCATAATTTACCAGTTTGATAAACATTTTAGAGATGAGTACCAGGTCTTCATGAAATCCTTGGATGATGGGTTGTATTGCAGACACACAGCATCATATATCTTGCTTGAATTCTGAAGTTACAGGTCATTGAAAACAGCTTCCACAGACCCCTGGCCAGCACCAGTTCACACTTGACTGATCAATTCCACATCCAACTAGCTTTGAGTCCCTGAGATGAGTAACATCTTGGTGCCTAGTCATCTACTGTGCCTTTAAAATAGTATTTAGCCTGCATGATCTTTCCTGGCCACTTTCCAACATCAAATATCTGTCTTTTCTTCTCTCTTTTTTTTTGAAAAACAAGCACCTGATCAAAGTTCAAAGTTCAATTCTCAACTTCAACTCACCATTCTAAACTTAAAATGAGAAGTAGGAGAAAAATAAAAGAAGGATAGTGATTGCCTGAATTCATCTCTACAGATAAAAGTGAAATAGTGCAAATGCTGGAAATTTGAAATCAAAACCAAAAATGCTGGAGAAACTCAGCAGGTCAATCAGCATCTGTGGACAGAGAAACGGTTTTAATATTTGAGTCCAATATGTCTCTTCTGCAGAGCAGTTTTTCCAGAATTTTCTGAGTTTATTACATAACGACAAAACTCACTGCAGACCTAATTCTTAATGATACCCATAAGCCTGGTACATACATCAAGTTGTAAAGCAAAATCAATTTAAAATATAGCTCTGTCTTTGAGTAAAAACTCTTTACCTCTGAAAATTCTCATGTGTTAGCCTATGTTTACCTTAGCTCGAGCTATCAAACAGCAATAAAACCATAAACTAATCTCTTTACTTTTGAACTGAGTCATTGGATTTTATTTCTTGCAGAACTGTTTGATAATTAACCTCCACCAGATAGAATATAAGTTAATAGTTTAATGCTTAATCAAGTCAAAATGATTAATTATTTTTAAAAAATACTCAATCCTACAGTGGTTCTGTGAGAGATGGCACCAACGTAAACCAGACAGGTTGCATCTGAACAGAGCCAGTACTGATTTCCTTGTGGGGTATTTTATGCGAGCTGTTGTGAGAGCATTAACTAAATCAGTGCGGATTTGTGTAACAGAAAAGATTATCAGAGAGGAAAACTAGGGTGTACAAAAATCTGGGAAAAACAGTTAGTAATAGAATAGAGAATATTAAATTATAATACCTCTAAGATAATAGGAGGAATTGGAATCAGAGTGCAATTTAAACATGAGACTGACATACGAAGAGGTAGGCCATTTAGGACTGAGATGAGGAAAAATTTCTTTATCACGAGAGTGATGAGCCTGTGGAATTCTTTGCCACAGAAAATGTTTGTGGGCAAAACATTGAATGCTTGCAAGTAGGAGATAGATATAGTTCTTAGGGCTAAATGGATCAAAGAGTATGGGGTAAAAATGGGAACAAGGTATTGAACTGCATAATCAGCCATGATCATACTGAATGATGGAACAAGTTTGAGGAGTTAAATGCCTTTTCCTGTTCTTATTGTCCATATTTCTATTCTGAACTAGAATTAAATTTGGATTCCAGTCATTAAGAGACACAGTGGAGATAATTTTCATGGCAAGATAAATTCAAGAAAAGTGCAGAGATCAGCAGAGATGTGGCCTTTTATGACTGCACTAAAGCCTCAGTTCTGACAAATAAGAGGGCCTACAAAGTATTTTCCTCATATTTGGCTGCATGCAGAAATTAGTCACCATTCTCTGTCTACTGTACAGCAACATGCAAGCTGTGGTCCTCACCACTACACCAAGCACAGACTTCATATGTGTGCAATCTGAGGTCAAGTAGAACAGTGTAATTGCACCAATTTGCTTCACCCATTTTCCTTGCTTTAACAATCCATTCTATATCGATGGAGCTGTTGGCTGGAATGATGCTTGTATAAGCGCACATGCAAAAACTGAGCTCCCCAACATTGTCAATGTATTGACAAATGCATATAAGAAAATTTGTCAGAGGCTAAACATCCTTCTCCTACCTAACACTGTGCCCTGACCAGCAACACTCATGGTGAACCACTGGACAACATACTTCAATTGTCATACCTTGGGAACTTCCTTTCAGGAGAACAGATATCGACAATGAATTTCAATATCACCTCCGATATGCCAGCGCAGACTTTGTGGAAGAGATTGTTTGATGACAAAGACCTTAAGCCCAGCACCACACTCATAATCTGCAGGGTAGCTGTGTTACTTGCCCATCTGGATACATTAGAAACATAGGCAATATACTGCAGACAATTCAAGCCCTTAGAGAAATGTCATCAGCAAAGCTTCTGGCAAATCTTGCAAATTCAGTGACAGGATAGGCACTCCAATATCAGCGCTCTTTATCAAGCCAATATCCCCAGCATTAAGCATCTGGTACTATCAATCAACTGCATAGACTGGGTCAGACTCAACCCATGTCTGACACAAGACTTCCTAAAGAAACTCTTTATTCCAAACTTCTTCATGTTAAAACAGTCAGAGAAAGCATTTCAAGGAGACTTTGAAGGATCTGAACAAAAAAAATATTCTTATCAACTCATGGGGCTGTCTTGCCCTGGACTGCTCAAGAGAAGCACTGGTGAAGCTACCAACCATCTGGAGCATCTCAAATAGGTGCAGGAGGAGGGAAGCACAAAGACTGAAAGCAGCAACAAAACAAGAACATTTCAAGCACATTTTGCCCACCCGAGACAGTGTGTGTGGATCGAACTTCAGATTGGTCAGTCACCTCAGGACCTACAACCCTGGAGGGGAAGAAAGTCATCCTTGGTCCAGAGGGACTGTTTAAAGAAAAGCAAGCTGAGTGGAAACTATGTAGATGAATAATTATGCAAGGAAATTACAGGAGTGAAAATGTTAGACAGTAGTTGTAAGGGAAAGTTTAATTATCGAAATGTAGACTGGGACAGTAGTTGTGTGATGGTCAGAGAGCAGTATGCATTCCAAGATTGTGTTTAGGAGAAATTTCTGAAGCAGTATGCTTCCAATGTAATGAGAAAAAGAAGCACTAATAGGCCTACCTCTTGGAAAGAAGTTGGGCCAAGTCGATCAAATGTGAGTGAGGGAACATTGGGAAACAGAGATCATAGCATTCATAACGTTCAGGATGATGGAAATGTACAGTGAGCAGTCATTGTTAAGCCTAAATAACTAGGGGGAAGCTGACTTCAATCAATCAAAAATGAAGCTGAGCAGAGTATACAGGATGCAAGAGGCGTTCTGTAACTGTTGTTGAACAATGGGCTACCTTCAAAGAAGAGATGTCTTGACAAAGACAAGGCATATTCCCTCAAAACAAAAAGGTAGAACAAATAAATTCAGAAAAAGGAGATGGAAATTAAGGTAAAGAAGAAAAAGTGTGTTAACAACAGGTTTCCGGTTGGGAATTTAAAATCAGGCCGAATACAGAACGGTTAAAAGGGAGATGAAAATACAAACTAGATCAGCAAAGGGTGGCTAACATAAATAGGAATTCTAATATTTCCATAGGTACATAAATGAGAACAGGGTGCTAAAAAGAGTAGGACCAATTAGAGACAAAACGGAGGTTTACACATGGAGGCAGGGGCATTTCTGAATAATGAATACTTTGCATCTGTCTTTACCAAGGAAACAGATATTACCCAGGCCTTGGTGACAGAGAAGGAAATTCAACCTCTCAAAGAGTTCAAAACTGAGGAGGAGATATTGGATAGGCAGCTAAAATTGTAAAGGCAATCAGACTAGGAGAAATGCATCCAAGGATAATTAAGTAAGTGAGAGTGGAAATTGCAGAGGCATGGTTCATAATTTTTCAGAATTCCTTTGACTCGGGATGGTGCAAAAATTAAGCAACTTATTACAAAATCTATGCCTTTGTTAAAAAAAAGTGTAAGGATAATACAGCCATTACAGACCAGTTAGTTTAATTTCGATAAAAAACCAAAAGAACTGCGGATGCTGTAAATCAGGAACAAAAATAAAGTTGCTGAGAAAGCTCAGCAGGTCTGGCAGCATCTGTGAAAGAATAAACAGAGTTAACATTCTCAGCTCAGAACTGAGGAAGGGTCACCGGACCCAAAACTTTAACTATTTTTCCTTCACAGATGCTGCCAGACCTGCTGAGTTTTTCCAGTTTAACTTCGATGGTTGGGAAGCATCCAGGAACAATATTTCAGTGTAGAATTAGTAGTTACACAGACAGATATGGTTAAATTAAAGAGAGTCAGCGTTCCTAGCTAACTAGCTGGAATTTTTTCGATAATTAATCAAGGGGGTTGATGAAACTAATGTGATTGATGTGATATATAGGGACTTTCAAAAGATATTTTATGCATTACCACACAAGAGACTTGTAAACAATGTCACAGTTCATGGAATAAAAGAAGCAAAAGCAAAGTGGATACAAAATTGACTGAGTGCTAGAAAGTGGAGCAATGGATAATGGATATTTTTGGTGGAAGGTCTGTAGTTGAATTTCCAGGTTAATACTGAGACATTTGCTTTTGCTGATTTCTCAACAAATCAGACCTTGATGTACAAGGAACAGTTTCGAAGTTTGTGGATGAAGCAAAACATGGATTGTATTGTAGCCTGAGAAGTGGATAGTGTATAACTTTAAAAAGACGTTGACATATGGGTAGAGTGGGTGCATAGGAGCCAAATGAAATTCAGTGACAAAAAGTGTGAGGTGATACAGTTTGTGTGAAAGAATATAAAGAGACATTATAAAATAAATGGTACTAGTCTAAATTGTGTGAGGAACAGAGGAATCTCAATGTATATGTGTGTAGTCATTACAGGTGGCTAGATAATTTAAGAGAGCAGTTGATAAAGCAGAGAGTACTGGGGGGAGGTGCAGTTTGGGGTGAATGGCTTTTGTGGCACTGTGGAATTATCCAATCCTCTCAGCTAGGAGACCGGCGTTCGAGTTCAACCTGTTCCAGAGGTGTGTCATAACACATCTGAGCAAGTTGGTTAGAAGTATTTACAGTATCCTGGGCTTTATTAATTGGAGCATGGAGTACAAGAGCAAGGAGGTTGTGCTGAAATTATATATGACACTAGATAGATATTAGCTGGAGCATTGTGCACAGTTCTGAGTATCACCTCCAAAAAGTTGAGAACACATTGAGGAGTGTGCAGAAGAGGGTTACAAATATGGTTCCAGAGATAAGAAACTTCAGTCACGAATATAGTTTGGGAGAGTTGGGACTGCACGGTAATAATTCTGTGATTTTATGATAGCCTAGAAAATTTCTCAAAGGTACTTGTATGAAATTAACAAAATTACGTCAGTAAGGCTAGGGAATGACGATGAGCCTGATCCATACAATTTCGACTCCACCTCAGCTGCATATTAAATTTTGATCCAGAGTTAGACATTTCTTCTTTGTTCCCATATCTCAGCAGTAGTATGTATTTGTTAGAATGATCCTGGGAATCCTATTTTGTATGCCTTGGATAAGCTAAATTCACTCAAAACCCATTCACTTATAGGGAACTAAAATCAATCCTTTTGAATTATTTTTGCAAACTCTCTTGGGTATAGCAGATCTAGTCACCCCTCTAAGTTAACTGAATGTTTTAAGTTGGGGATTGTGATATGCCATTTTATTTAATTGAACTAAACGGTACTTTTACAATAGTATCTCTGTGGTCATTAAGCTGCTTCATTTCACTGTAATAACATAATATGCAATCGTTTAGAATTTATGACTTCTCACCTGTATGTTTGGAGATTATCTGGGTGGAATGAAATTAGCTTATGTAGAGATTTCAAACTTAAAGCAGTTACACCCAACTTGCAATTAATAATTCAAATTTAGTTCAATGAAAATATCCGCGCAGAAGCAAGATTTGAGAATTATGTTTGAAAGCCACGATCAAAAATATTTAATTACAATGTCTTTAATCAATACAATTATAAACTTTCCCAATTTGGTTTCTCTTGTTCAGTCCTTGCATCATAGTTTTGTGCAAAAGATGAATTAAAAGCTTAAAACATGATTAGATTTTTTCCTAAACACTGCTGATATTAATTAATTTAATATGCCACAAAATATAGAACTTCCGGCTTATAAGACCACAAAGTGTTTACAGATGACTACCGCCATTGACATTTTCGATGTTCAAGGCAAGGTCTTGGAGAATATTAAGTATACCAAACAACAAACATTACACCAACTTTCCATGCATCAAATACATTTACCTCAGAAATCTGATTGAAAATATTGTAATTTTAACAACTAAAAACGGCAAAAACATGCATTTACCCTCACCCACATTGTGATTACTGATACTCTTAAAATGAGCTTGAGACATCTTGATGGTTCTTTTTGCTTTAAAAGATCAATTTTGAACTAATGTGCTTCGTCAATCGTGTTTTATGGAAAGCATTCCTCATGGATCCAAAGTCATAAAAATATTCTTCAGATCCGTTCTCAATTACCTGCTGCGTTCATTGACCAAGGGGAGCCTTCTGAAAGCAAATTACATACATGATTAAAATTGATAATGTCATTTAAATTGTAAATGTGGAAATCTTCATGTTCAAAGTCAATTTCATCAGCATAAAATTTCTGTCAAGCCTCCACAGGGATGAGGATGGGTAGTGTATAATTAGCATGTGCCTGTAACTGTGTTGATCGGTATTTCTGGGGTCGGATTGAATTAAATAATACAGGTGAACACTCAGGAATTTTACTGAAAATGTGCTTGCCTGGTTTAAGGATTGCAGTTAGAGTAAAAGGGAAAATATTGTTTTTGTCAGCATTGTACAGTTCCTACAAGCTGAGTAAATGCCTATAGGAACTAAAATTTTACTTTCTTCCTTTTTTTTGTACATTGGTCCATCAAATTATAATCTGATGGGTTGATGTGTTCTTTTCAGGATTTGCAAAAATCAATTGGGACTTTCACAGAACAGAACAGAAGAAGCATCACCAATTGTAATACATAGGATTATAAAGAATACACGGCATAGGAATATGCTATGCAGCTCAGCCAGTCCATGCTGTGTGCTTATGATTATTACATTGGACAGACAGGAAGAAAACTGGCCACAAGAGTACATGAACACCAACTAGCAACAAAAAGACATGACCAATACTCACTTGTCTCCATTCACACAGACAAGGAGAACCACCAGTTCAATTGGGAAAACATCAGGATCCTAGGACAAGCCAAACAGAGACAAGCACGGCAATTTCTAGAGGCTTAGCTCTCCACGAAGAAGGCCATCAATAAACATCTAGAATTTGACCTTATATATACACCACTGTGAAAGAAAACTGGAAATGACGTAATCAAATCCGACGGACACCAGTGTTTAAATACCACGTGCTTTAACTAACAATGCTTCGTTGGAGGCTGCACCGATGATGTTACCCAGCAGGGTAATGAAAACTAACGAACCAGCTTGGCGAGCGAAGCAACCACAGGATTCACAACCCGAGCTACAAATCTACTCAAGAATCTTATTTTCCACATTGTCACATTGCTATGAGTGTTGTAGCAATTTTGGAACAACTTGGCTAGGGGTACAGGTCTTCAGTACTATTATTGGAATGTTGTAAGGGCACTATCTTTGCAGTGTTGGGAGCCTTCAGTAGTTAGGTGATATCATGTCAAATAAGTCAACTTTGTCGAAGACTGGCTTCTGTGATACTGGAAACATCTGGAGGAGGCTGAGATGATTATCCATTTGGCACTGCTCTCTAAAGACAGATCCAAATGTTTCAGCCTTGTTATGACATTCCTTCTCCCTTTTCTTATCTAAATCTTTCATTGCAACCATAAATTCTCTACTCTCTCAAGTGTTAGGCTACGTTCCACTTCAATGCATTCTTTTCAATAACTGCCCATGATAACAAATTTCACATTCTTAGCACTGTTTGGGAAAATATGTTTCTTCAGAGTTTTCTATTGGATTCTTGATGACTATCTTAATGGTCTCTATGCTTGTCCCTATATTGAAAACAGTCTTTCTGTGTCCAGCCCATAAAAACCTTTCATAATCTTAAAGACCTCGGTTAGGTATTTAAGGAAGAGTTCCAGCCTGTCAATCCTTTTCTGATAAGGACACACGTGGATTTCTGATATCATCCATGTAAATTTTCTCTTCACCTTCTTCAAGTGCTCCATGCATTTTTTATAAAGTGACAAATGTACTGCACAAATACGGAATGGTCTAACCAAAGTTTGATATAGATTTAGCATAAGGAGCTCACTTATCTATTCATTACTTTATTCGTCAATTCTGAAATACAGTCTGAAATACAATTCCCTCCCAAAGGGCATTGTGTGTCTAACTACAGCACATGGAGGCAGCTCACCACCACCTTCTCAAGGGCAACTAGGCACAGGCAATAAATGCTGGTCAGTCTGTGATGCCATTGTCCCCTGAATGAATAAAAAGAATGGCTAAAGTGCTGTTTAGGGTGCAATTTTGTCAGTGTCTGAGAAACATGGGCTAGAGTTCTGGTGAGGCAAGAATTTTGGTGATGCCCATGTCGACATTGGGAGAAAGTCACTCCATAATTTATATTTTTCACAAGTGACATGGTGAGTTTCTCACTATGTTCAGCTACCTTTCCAAACTCACCAAATAAGTTAGATGTTGAGAAAACTCACTGTGGGAATTTGAGTGTGTAGCTGACAGATTCAGTTTGCTGCTTGTGTCAAAGGTCCTTCAATATTGGGCGCGAACAAACTGCAACCATGATCAATGATTACCAACAGCACACAGCCAGTTGGCATTTGCCAACTCCTCATGGCTTGTCTTTCATTCGCTTGTAGGAAGCACAAACTTGCATTGCAGAGCACTCTGGCAACTAGCATTGAAAGGTTCACAGATTGGATCAGGCTACATCTCAGGGCTGCCCACTTGCTCTCTTAACACTCACTCATATTGCACCTACTTGTACACTCACAACGTTGCTGCCTGTGCTGATTAGCACAGTCAGTTAACCAGGCAGTGTTCATTGCTGTTCAGCAGTCCACAGGAAAGGGGGTATGCATATTGCTGTAATGCAATGTGCTACACCAGTGCCCATACATGCACCATGTGCCATGGGGCTTATGGGGGAATATACTGTAGGTATAGGAAGTAGGCAGGCATGTCTTGAAGCCTTAGGGGAGTAACCTAAAGGATTAGCCACAGTCAGACATCTACTCGCAGTGTTCTTGAATCTGTGCCTTTGCAGACGGTGTGTGGGTCATGGTCTGTTCTCTGCCGACAGAAGTTAGTCCACGCAATAGGTCTAACATGATCAGGGAAGTGCACAATCACCAGTCAGGGGCCTAGGCACTTTGTGTCTGATGTTTGTCCAGTTAGGGACACTCAAAGGAGTGGACCAGAGTCAGTCCATTGCTTCCATTCACAGAAACTAAGGGGAGATTGGATTGAGAGGTATGTGGACCAACAACAGCCATTGGCTTGGGAATGAAACTTAGCAGGGTAGTGTTTTGTAGGGAGGGATAGCTGTAGGCTGTGTGGAAGGAAATATTACAATTGTGAGGCATAGTTCAGAAAGATTTTCATGAGGGTCAATCACGGCTGAGAAGAGCGTAATGTGGGAGGGGCAGGTCTTGGACTGTCAGGAGCATCCTATCTTCAAAGGGAGGCAGTGACTGACCGCACCTAGCATTGTCACTCAGTAGCTAGGGTGAGGGGAGGGGGTCCCTGTAAACCAGAAAAACTGATAAAGTATGAAATGAGATTGAGAAAACTCCTAAGCCAATGGTAGAATGGTAGATACAAACAGAAGGCTAGAATTCAGGATATTAAAAATGACAGCAGCAGGGGTGGGGTAGAAAAGGCTAAGTTTGTAAGAAAATAAATTAACATGTAAAATTTCTGTATGGGAAGCCAGAGAAGACTAGTGAGAGGAGGAGGGCAGATAAAGGCTAATGTAGATGTGTTGGATGGAGACCTGGGGAGGTAGGAAGTGTCTGGTGTTTATGAGCTGGGCTGCTGAAAAAGGGACGTGGAATGTCAGGAACTCACCCTAACTTTCAGCGTGAGGCTGAATACCCCTGGCTGAGGAACGCTCACTGACACATCCCATTGTGCTGAAAATCGAAAGCGCGTAGTGGGGAAGGAAATGGCTGTGACCACGCTTGGACTGGGTAGGATAAGTGACTCCACAGGTGAGCAAGGGGGCTGCAGAACCCAGTGTTCAGGCTTTTAGAGGTAAACAACATTACACATGGACCCATATGCTGGACAGGACACAGGCCTGCAGGGTGCCTATTTCCTGGTCATCCTAAAATATTAACATCTTCTGTGAATTGCACTACCCTGCCACTGACACTGCGAGGCAACTCATTGACAGGTAAACTTTTGGTCCCAGAGGCCATGAAAGAAGAGATATTTTGTATAGGAGGATTAAGGGTGTCTGACTGATCCAATGCCTTGTACACTCTGTTCCTTCATTTTCCAGATGATGCAGTCTGCTCTCAGCACAGAGCTCCTTCCATGGAACCTGTGGCCATGAAGTGCTGTCCGATCATGAATCAATCCTCTTGGGCCTTGATTAAGAACTAGACATACTGGTTAAGCAAGTTAACATATCCAAATCATTAGCAAACTGCTGGCACGTGCCCTAGCTTTGTGGTCCCACGCTCTTGAGACCTAATGTACCCACAGAGATGACAGTTTCCAAGTTGGTGAAAAGTGCAGGAGGCAGCCTTTTATTAACTATTCATGTATGGGATGATGGTGTCACTGGCTAGGCCAGCATTTATTGCCCTTCCCTAATTGCAGTTAAGAGTCAACCACATTGCAGTGGGTCTGAAGTCACATGTAGGCCAGACCAGTTTCCTTCCCTAAAAGACATTACTGAGCCAATGGGTTTCTCCGACAATCAACAATGGTCAACATTAGACTTTTAATTCCAAACGTTTCTTTAATTGAATTCAAATTCCATCATCTGCAGTGGTGGGTTTCAAAGCCGGGTTGCGGAATATGACCTGGATCTCTGGATTAACAGTCCAGCAATGATATCACTAGGCCATCGCCTCTCCAGCCTTGCCAACATTTCCTCTGAGAAGCTGTCCACAGAGTTCGAGGTGGTGGCTTCTGAGGGAGCTGGGCAATTCACTGCAGAGTTAGCAGTGATGCAGGCTCTACCTACATGACACAAGACAGAGAAGATGTAAATGCCAGTGGCTAACATTGAGACTGACAGTGTGGTTAATGGGAGAGTGGCAGGCAGATCGGTACTTACTTGGTTGTAAGGATATGGATGTTTTGGCATCTACCCAGGATTGTTCACAGACTTCTGTAAGGTTAAGGACTTGAACCTTGAGCAGAGAGGAGGACGAGGAGGGAGTTGAAGAGTAATTGTTGGGCATCCTTCCACCCATATGACCTTATTATGCCTGTTATGGCCTGTTTTTGGGCTGCCTACCCCTGCAACGAAAGTAAGGGAGTAATAGAGTGATCTGACAGTAGGTGGCAATGACATGTTAGTTCTGGTGCAAGTGGTGGAAAGGTAGCGAGGTTCTCCAAGGGAGTGAGGAAGCTTTTCAGAAGCCATGCAGGGTTAGTGATGTGAGGGGTCGTGGGTGTTCAGAGTAAGGGAGGGAAGATGTTGCAGGCAATAGTCAGAGTGGCACAGCATGAAACTCGCTGGGAGGTGGGTACAATAGCAGAGGTAGAATAAGTATGAGGTTCCAGGACCACAAATTGTTCTCAAGGAAGAGCTTTACCCCTAGATCCACTACCAATCTAGAACTTCTAAATGAAAATTAATTATCGTGACCATTTAAATGCACCAATGATTGTGTAAGGAATGAAGAATTAGTTGAGTGCTTTTCATGGTTTGGGAATCTTCCCTGTGTTGCTTCTGAATTCCATTAAAGTACGTGTAATTTAGTTTCTTTTCTTAATTAAAGAAGACATTTCACCTACTTTGATAGTATATTTAATTGACCTAAAAAAAGTTCCCATTGTGAAGTTAAATGTCTGAAGTAACAGTCAACATTTCATCAGATTAATTACAACTACACTGGCAGAGGCTGAATGTATTCACTTAAATTCTAATTAGGTTTTGGATGTAATGTCTATCCTTCCAGGCACATTTTACATTTTCTCAATGGCAGTGGTAGATCTTCTTCTTGTGATTGACACAGACACATCAGTTCATTAGTAATATGCTGCCTCAACATATTCCCAGTCCATTTCTCACTGGCACTGTCCATTTCTAGCATTCATATCAATGTGGGTACCTGACATCTGGTAGCTCAACAGCTTCAGGGAACTATTTGGCAGAATGCTGTTCTCCGTTTCACCGTTAGATTTATCCTTTGCAGCTTAGTGAAGAAGTCATTCTGTTCTTCCTACCTGCACAAACCTTTACTTTAACCTCTAGGAAAAGGAGAACATATTTTGAGTATCATAATTCTCATCAATAATCTGTAAAGTTATACAGTACAATATAGATAATTTTGTCATTTCACTCATATCTATGTGATTATACATCATGTAGTTATAGGTTTGCTGGGTATATTACAAATATAATAAAGAATTACTGTATTAATTTTTATTTTCTCTCTTTTGTGCATCAGGAATCTGCTTGATCATACTTTCCGAGCCAACATTTTTTTCATACATCAGGCTCAATATTCACTCTGGTACGGAGATCAAAATATATCATTTTTTTCAAGGACTTTTTGTAACATATTCTTGAGGGTTATATTTTGACTTTTGGCGGCTACTTTTCCATTTTAAAGGTCCCCTTCTTCTTCACTCTTTCATGAGACGATGATGTGAAGTTAGAACATTACCTTCTGTATTTGTTTTGACTTCTTTAGAATAAGATACAGCAAATTACGAAACATTGCATGCATTCTTATGTACAGTATTAAATCTTGCAACTGATTAATAAGATGTGTTTGTTAACTTAAGTAAATCTCTCATACTGTCTTTCCAATATAACACCATGGAAGTACTTGACCTGATGCAGTTAACAAGGCGTGATAGATGATGAACTAGGTCACAAATTTCCAGTTGAATATGTGTTAACTATGTATGGGATGTATTGAAAGCAATTTCTGAAGTAAAATATCCAACAAATATTTCTGACTTAGCTTCATAGAGCTACACATTTATTATAATCAACCTTCTCCACCCCATACACTCACAGGACTCTTACCAAACCCCTCTTCCCACTCATTCGGCAGCCATGAGACCCACTGTCACCCTACTCCAATGTCCTTTTATAAATAATGGATTCATAACATTTTAATTCACTATGAGAAACGCCTGCAGAATAATTTGTTGATTTCTAAAGTCATTCCAGAATATGTAGATATTACCACTTTACACTCACTGTTATTTGGTCTCAAACTGCACCTTTCATTGTGTTCAGTCATGTTGGCTTAATTGCTCCCTAACCCACATATGGTAGATTCGAGACTAGCACCATATGCCTCTACACCCCTCAGCTGAGTCTCGGAACCAGCAGACTACACTCCCAGCCCTCCCGGCCAAGACTTGAGTTCTGCGTCTCTCCTCTCCCATCCCTCTCCACCCACAGCTGAGACTGTGTCCAGCACCCTCCACCCTCAGACAAGACTCTGGCCTGGTCTTGATGTACACTTACCTTTCTCAACAATCACACAAAGCGTGATACTGCTCTGTCCGTTTCATTTCCTGATATGTCTCCTCAGCCTCCTAGAGGATGTCCATTGAATGTCAACGGTGGAGCCAGAGGTCTCCTGCATGGGAGGAGCTGCTGGACAGCCCAGAATAACTCCTCCAGTTCATCTATTATATGATTCTGGTCTCCGATCCTCGCTGTCCCTCCAATCACAGATTTTCTCCTTAGAGAGAGAGAGAGAGAAGGAAGTTATGACTACAGGAACTGGAAAAGGCAGCATGGGAGAGACAGAACCTGTGATTGGAGAACCAATTCTACTCAGACCAGTGGATGCTTAGGATTGTTTTGCCCTCTGGATTGCCGACACGTTTGTATTTTTCTGAGCCATTTTTGGTGCTTTCAAAGACAAATTTGCATCTCCCTATTCCCCACTTCTACCCGAGTGTATTTTGAGTTGCTGTTTGTTGTATATGAATATTTTTAATGCACTCCTTTTAGCCATCAACGTTTGTTCATTTTCATACTTCATTTGAGGTTGATACAGTGGCAGGAGAAATGAGAGGGAGCGTAGGTGATGAGTATCTCCGGTTATGGCAAACAGAAGATTCAGGCAAGACAGGCGCCATTGGGCTATGGTAGTTAGTTACTGAGGCAAGTTTAGGACCATAGCGCAAAGTAGGTCTCACGGATTTGCAGAGAGAAGCCCTCTGTGAGACCCAATGAAATTGACACTGTCAAAATATCACAAGATTCAGCCCTTTATTGTTATCCACAACTTGCTAGTGTTCATTGAGAGATTAGTAATACCAAGAGCTCCTCAACTTGTCATTCTTTAGAGAATCCATCGAGGAAGTATGCATTTTACAAAATATTGTGCAGTCACTTTTGAGGCTAGGTATTCCTCAATCAATACAGGAAATGATTGTTAACTGCATTCCTTGTACTACGAACAGCCAAGAGAAGTCACATGTAAATTATTTAAAATATTGAGGGCCCAGCACAGATCCGTGTGGGACCCCATTCATCATATCTCTGCCAATCTGAAAAAGATCTATATATGTACTCTGTTTCTTGTCAGTCTGCCAATCCTTTATTCATGCCTTCTGTTACCCTCCATGCATCAACACCTACTCAGTGCAATAACCTTTTATATCGAACCTTGTCAAATATCTTCTGGAAATCCAAGTACAACACATCAATGTGGGGAGGCGATGGCCGAGTGGTATTATCGCTGGACTATTAATCCACAGAAACAAAGTTGCTGGAAAAGCTCAGCAGGTCTAGCAGCATCTGTGGAGGAGAAAACAGAGTTAACGTTTCCGGTCCGGTGACCCTTCCTCAGAACTTC
>JAHRHZ010000050.1:17945414-17970007 GCA_024137785.1 Ginglymostoma cirratum
CAGATGCTGCCAGACCTGCTGAGCTTTTCCAGCAATTTTGTTTTTGTTCCTGATTTACAGAATCCTCAGTTCTTTTGGTTTTTATTAATCCACAGACCCAGATAATGTTCTAGGGCCCTGGATTTGAATCCCACCACAGCAGATGGTGGAATTTGAGTTCAATAAATATTGGAATTAAGAATCTAATGATGACAGTGAATCAAATGTTGAAAAAAACTGGTTCACTAATGTTCTTTAGGGAAGGAAACTGCTATCCTTACCTGGTCTGGCCTACATGTGACTCCAGACCCACAACAATGTGGTTGACTCTTAACTGCCCTCTGGGCAATTCGGGATGGGCAATAAATGCTACCTAGACATCAACACCCTCATTCCATTAACGAATAAGGAAAAATGAGGCCCCTCTTATTTATATAACGATATTTCATCAAAGAATTCCAATACAGTACTTAAGCATGAATAATAGGTACTTTGAGTACAAAATCTAGGAAGCTATACTAAACCTATATAAAGCATGCCCTGCAATTTGACCACTGCTAATTGTTTCAGTTGTGGGCGCCACATTTTAGGAAAGTAACAGAATCTTTGGAAAGAGCAGCAAAGAGATTTTCCAAAATGGTTCTAAGGATGAGTGAGTGCGGTCATAGAATCATAGAATAGAATCATCATAGAATCACTACAGTGCAGAAACAGGCCCTTTGGCCCAACAAGCCCACACCGGCCCTGACAGCATCCCACCCAGACCCATTCCCCCTATAACCCACCTAATCTACACACCCCTGAACACTATGGGCAATTTAGCATGGGCAATCCACCTAGCCTGCACATCTTTGGACTATGGGAGGAAACCGGAGTACTGGGAGGAAACCCACACAGACATGGGGAGAATGTGCAAACTCCACACAGACAGTTGCCCGAGGCTGGAATTGAACCTGGGTCCCTGGCGCTGTGAGGCAGCAATGCTAACTTTTAACAGACATTTTGATAGACTGTGAGAGGTAGGCTGTTCTTACAACAGATGTGGTCATGTGGAAATTTGTTGGAGGTGTTTGAAATCAAGAAGGCTTCATATCAAGTACATAAAGAGAAATTATTTCTTATTGATTAAGGGTTAATAATGAAACCTAAGATGATTAGTAAAAGAATAATGATAACCAGAGAAAAGCCATTATTTTTCAATAAGTGGCTAAGGTTTGAAATGTTTGATGGGTTGGTGGAAATAGATTCAATAGGAACCTTCAAAAGAATTGGATAGACAGTTTTAAGGGAAAAAAAATATGCAGGGAAATGAGGAAAGAATGGGAGTGCCTCAAATTGAATTGGTCTTTGGAAGAACAAGCCCAGACAGGGCTGAAACCCTCTTTACTGTGTGATTATTATATCCCGTGTCCTTCACCCCTCACAAGCAAACAACCAACATATGCCACTCCCCCCCCCACTCCACCCAAACCCCACGCAGACCTGAATGTGAAAATTGTGGATACAGAAATGACACAAGAGAATTTGGAAAAGAAACGCCGAGAGCCAGTGTCCCAAAGGAAATACTTGTCAGCCAAATGTTACACTCGCTTCTGCTCTGCAGAAATCAGCAATCTGGTTGCAAGATGAACAGTGAAGAACCATATGAGTGATGCAAGGATGGCATCTGGAGAGAAACAAAGTTAAATTTCAGCTTAGTTTTGCTGCTTTTAGTTTTTAAGTTCTGAGAAATAAACATATGATCCTTACATACATTGCTCATCAAAACATGAAATTGCAACAAACCCAATTGGTTGTTACCAATTTCAATTGCATGGCATTCACGGACAGCACAGCACAGCACAGCTCAGCACTTAACTGTGGTTTGTAGCCAGGATGACAGCAGATCCTGGTAACTTTGGAGAACACACTAGAGTTAAGGGCTTGTACCATTCTTTTTGATGCCTCCATCTGTTTCAGTCCCTTAGGTAAAATAAGCTCTCACGGAGTTATTTTAATCTATCTCACCCATAGCAAAATAATGCTATTGGATTGGTTCTCCATATTCGAATCTGTTCATTTCTGACTAAAGTTGTGTAGGTGTAAAACATCCAGCAGAACCAATGCTGGGCAAGAATAATGAAAACAGCAGCCTTTAGTTAGTCACGTTCTTAATTCCTGAGCAAGAGACCTCTAGTCTAGATCCTATTCACATTGATGATGGTTCAGCTTTGCACTGTCAGTAGTTTAATGATCTGTCTGGAGAGGTACTCATCCTTAAAACTGAGGATCTACTTAATTGTTCAGGTGAACAGTGTCATGAACAGGTAAAACAAAAAACAACTTTTATTGATGTATCTCTCTCTCTCTCTCTCCCTCCATTTTAATTATTACATGACAGTTTTAAAAACATATTAAAACATGGAGTTAACAGTAACTTTTCAGAAGCTTCTCAGAAGTCAAAATCAGGCAGACAATCAACGTCTCACAGATCTCTGAAGAGGACTGGAATGCTAACTATTAGATCATAAACTGCCACAGAGACACAGGGGAGAATCTGACAGGGGTCTGAGTGATGTGGGTCTTGGTCAGATTTGTGTACATCAAGGCCTGTCTCAATGCCAGGAATGTCCTGTCCCATTTTTATGTTTTTGAAGAACAGTATGTTGAGCTCATGGCTCCGCAGTGGTGAGTTTTCAATTAATGGAGTTTATTGCTTGTTACAAACGTTATTAACAGATCAACTCACCTCATTAATATTCAGTTTTTCAAATTACCAAACAAGTTTCACGTCCCATAATACTTGACATGGAAATCAGACTGGGTACCTGGCAAATTTAGCTCTGTGCCTTCTCTGAATGATCCCAATGTTGGGCACTGGGCACCAACATCTCAGAGCATGCTCCATGGGCGCTGGGCACCAACATCTCAGGGCATCCTCCATGGGCACTTGGCACCAACATCTCAGGGCATGCTCCATGGGCATTGGCCATCTCATCCCAAGTCAAGGGATAGCGACATCCTGATATGTGACTGCATCCAAGAGCCCTGTAAACATGACTGAGATGTGAAGTATGTGAAATAAACTTAATTCTGTTTTAATTTTACAATAATGTTATCGTGGTCTTTAAAAGGTCAGAGTCCACAAACTGAGAAAATGGGGAAATATACGCCACTTCTTTAAAAAAGGGAAATAAGATAAAATCACTCTCTATTTATGGAGAGCTAGTGAGGTTAGGGATAGAGATTAATTTTAAAACTCACAATCTGTTCAACAGAATCAATCTTGTCCTTTAGGGAGGGAAACTGACATCCTTACCTGGTCTGGCCTACATGTGATTCCAGACCCACTGCTATGTGGTTGACTCTTAACTGCCCTCTGGGCAATTAGGGATGGGCAATAAATGCTGCCTTGCCAGCGACACCCTCATCCTGATAATAAATAAAGAAAAAATAATTCTTCTGAAGATAAGTTTTGGATGGTCAGGTTAATATTAACACTTTTTTCCTGATATAACAGTATCAAATCAGATTGAAGTAATTATTAATTTGTGTGATCTTGTGGTGTGGGAGTTACATTTGTTTATGTAATTTAAGTGAATACAATGATCAAAAGCAACATTTGCATGTCGTGCTATTTCTCACAGTTGTGACTGATTACTTTATAAATACAAGTCCTACTTTAAAACCACAATGACACACACTATTCACTCTGGAAGTTCTATATCAGTGATTGCCATTCTGACCTTGCAGTATTATACCTTCCCTTTCTTTGAACCTTTTAAGGGCAAGCTGTATCATTGTGTGGCACTCACATATAGGCAACACTTCATACCACTCAGTTACCTTGAGAGATTTAGCGAAGGAATGTACCTCTGCCAGCTGAAGCACAAGGCACCAGGAAAACAAAAGCATCAGGCAATTTTTCACCAGAGGCTATTTCATCCTCTCTTTCATCTGTATAACCTGGGGATTATAAAAACAAGGGATTTGCAATTTAAAAAAAATCAGTTTGGACCCCAAAGTTTTCTCCAATCTTTGGGGAACGTATCCAGGGCCATCTGCAATAAAACCCTGATCATTGAGGGTACGAGATCATTTGATATGTACAAATCAGGGAGCAAAGGGAGCATTTTGGCCAATTTTAATTCAGCAATCCAGAAAGAATCTTCATTTGCACACTCATCTTCCAACCCTTCCACCCCTTTATTATATTCCACATAATACTAGCCTCTATATGATAGGAAAATACAGCAGATGCTAGAAATCTGAAATAAACACATATGATGCTGGAGAAACTGAACAAATCTGGCAGCATCTGTGGAGATAGGAATTGAGTTAATATTTTGAGTCCAGATTTAAGAGTTCTGAAGCAACGTCTTACTACACTCAAAACATTGACTCTGTTCTCCACAGACGTTGCCAGATTGATTGAGTTTCTCCAGCATTTCCTGTGTGTGCTGGTACCAGCCTTCAGTTCTTTACCCCTCTATGGCAGCTCATTGAAGCCATGAATTTTATGAAAAGGGCTTTCCAATATCAGCAATAAATTTCCCCCTTGTCCGTTTGAACTTGAAACTTTTTTATCATATTTAGTTTGAAATCTGACTTTGGATTTCCCTTTCTGACTATTATCCAACTCAATAATTACATTGTGCCTATAATGGTTCAAGTATTTCACACGAATGCTCAGTCTGTAACTGGAGGGGTGCTGGAATTCATTCACCAAAAGCTTGTCTTGTCCAGTTTCAACACTTTGGGACATTTAACAAAAGGAGCGAAGGGAGGACAGCTTCCTGGTGTAAACCCCCAGTGGCCAAGTTCACAGATTGTGGGGGCACAGCTCACAGTCCGAATATCCCCTCCTTGGATAAGGGTCTGTACTGGCAAAATAAGTTTGTAAATCAGAAACAAAAACAGAAGATGCTGGAAAAGCTCAGCAGGCCTGGCAACTTCTGTGAAGGAAAAAGTCAGAGTTAACGTTTCGGGTCCGATGACCCTTCCTCAGAAACAGAATCAACAGCAGCATTATTGCGAACCCTCAAACGCGTGGTTACGTAGCACTGGGGAGTAAATTGACAGGAAAAATTCTCAAAATAATAGTAACAGCAGGAATAAAACAAGAGAAATTCAAACAAGAAAAAATGGAAAGGAGTGGATAGCTGCTTCTGGTATTACATAATCTACAAAATTGTATTTTGAGCTGTGGGAGTCGGGATCCAATGTTTTATAAATACTGAACCTCTTGCCAAGAGATTTGTATCTGATTAATTGGCTTATTTGGCAATTTCTGCGATGCATCTTATGGTGCCAGTGGTAGATAATGTTTAAGGTGATAGTTTGAATGCCAATCAAACAAAACATTATGCTGGATAGAGCTGAGTTTCTGATTTTGCTGTAGTTTCATTCATCCAGGCAAATGGATAGTATACCATCACACTCCTCACTTGTGACTTGTAGGTGGTGAACAATCCTTCAGAAGTTAAGACTTGAGTGAATCATCACAGAATTCCTGGCTATTGAGTTACTCATGTAGTTATACTATGACAGGTACAGGTCATTTTCTGGCCAGTTATATTCCTGTATGAAAGGACATTTAATGACTGCAATGCTGTTGAACATCAAGGGAAGATGGTTAGCTTCTCTCTTGTTGGGGATGGTCATTGTTTGATTATGTGGAAAGAGATGTCCTTGCCACTTATCAGCCCAATCCTCAAAACTGTCCAGGTCTTGTTACACATAGATACGCCTCTGAGGAATAGCAAATGAAACCAAGCTCTATGGAATCATGAGTAAACAGTCCCAGGGAATGTCATAATGATGTGTCTGAAGTTGATTAGCCTAGAATTCCACTTGCACCTCTTGCTGTAATATCCTGGGACTGAGATGATTGACCTTCAACAACACTGACCATCTTCCTTTGAACTAGGCATGACTCTTAAAAGGTAGAGAGTTTTACCCTGATTTTAAATTACTTCAGTTTTATCAGGGCTCCTGGATGCCACAATCTGTCAAATGCTGCCTCGATACTAGTCACTGCCAATATTCAACCAATCCTGACATGTCCAGCAAATGACCAGCATGAGTACCACTGGCTGGACTTAATAATAATTCAAATGAATCAAAAAAAATCAAAGAACAGTGGGTGTTGAAAATCAGAAATAAAATCAGAAATTGTCCGGAAAACTTAACAGGTCAGGCAGCATTTTTGGAGGGTTAATGTTTCAGATCCAGTGATCCCTCTTCAGAAACCTGAGTGTTTTTTCAGCAATTTATTATTCAATTCAAATGAGTCGACAGTTCCACGTTGGCATGTTATAGAGTCATAGAGTCATACCACATGGAAACAGACCCTTTGGTCCAACTCGTCCATGCCGACCAAGTTTCCCAAACTAAGCTAGTCCCACTTACCAGCATTTGGCCCAGATCCCTCTAAATCTTTCCTATTCATCAAAATTATCCAAATGTCTTTTAAATGTTGCTTCTGTACCTGAATCTACCACTTTTCTGGCAGTTCATTCAACATATGTACCATCCTCTGTGTGAAAGAGCTGTCCCTCAGGTCCCTTTTAAATCTTCCTTTTCTCACCTTAAAAATATGGTCCTTAGTTTTGAACTCCCCAATCCTAAGGGAAAGACCTCCTCCATTCACTTTATCTAAGCCCCTCATGATTTTATAAACCTCTATAAAGTCAGCGTCAACCTCCTATGCTCCTGTGAAAAATGTTCCAGCCTCTCCTTATGAGTCAGACCCTCCAACCTGGCACCATCTGGTAATTTATTTTTTTTTTCTGAACTCTCTCCAATTTAATCATGTTCTTTGTATAGCAGGGTGACCAGAACTGTACACAGTTCTCCAAAAGTGGCCTCCCAAATGACCCATACAACGTCAACATGACAAGGTGTCACATCAAGTTTAGCAGAAGTTAGAAGCTCATGATATAGGGACTGACATATTAGCATAGGTAGAAGATTGGTTGGCTGGCAGAAAACAAAACACACTTAAATGAGTCTCACTGGTCATCTCAGAGATAGTAGGTACTGCAGATGCTGGAGAATCTGAGATAACAAGGTGTAGAGCTGGATGAACACAGCAGGCCAAGCAGCATCAGAGGAGCAGGAAAGCTGACGTTTTGGGCCTACACCGATGCTACCTGTCCTGCTGTGTTCATCCAGCTCTACACCTTGTTATCTCTCTGATTGTCATTGCGTTGTGATTGATAGACTTGTGTTAATTGAGCACTGCGCTCCCTGCGCACAATCTCAGAGGCAATCTAGTTTAGCCTCTAGTTTATAGGTTCTTTGTTCTGGGGTTTGTGCCATACTTCTGAAAAATTCATAGCAAGCAGCAAAAGACCATCTGAATAAATTCAGGGCCAATATTTATTCTCACTTCAATTCTTTCTAAATGTAAATGCTTAATCCTGCAATGTTCTTTAGCTTTAAAGGTATTGTAGTTTGTAACCAATTGCATATATTAATGGTAAAATTTCAACAAAATATGATTTATGCTTCACCAGAAGGTCAAATGCAAAAGAAATAGATTATAATGAAAACAGCTCCTTTACGTATTCAGAGCTACATGTGTAATGATGAAGCTGAAACAGATTTTAGAGACATATTTTTTGCTGCGTAAGAGTGTGAAGAGTTAACATAGATAAACAAGATATTGGCTCAGAGTCTAATCCTTAATAAATCACTGAGTAAACGAGGCTTCTGTGATAAAGTCATCACCTGCAAATTTCTTCCTGTCAGTTGCGTGCATGAATGATCACTGATGGATATTTAACGCAATCATGCAGAAAGCTTCTAATTTGTACCAACGACCATTTCACACTTACAAATGATACGCCTAACAGGAAATAACTACATGCAAGATTTTCATGAATATTACTGAGATGATATCTCTTAAGTTTCCTTGAACTATATAATAACTCAAAAAGCAGAGGTACACATTCATCCATCAACACATTGTATTAAAATGCAATAAAAATGTCAGGAATATTACACAACTTTTGGGCCCGTGTTGTCTGCTGGCTTTTAAAAAATGTAATTAGAATAATGAAGCAATATAAAATGAAATAAAGTAAAGCAAGAACTATTTGCCTCTGTGATATTTTTCTTTTGTGCTTTTTGTACCAACTGTTTATGTAAATACATTGATATCTTGATGATCACATTTATTGTGAATACTTAATAAAGTACATTAAAACATTGCTGCACTCATTGATTTTACACTGAAAATATCTAGTGATAAATTGATTTTATACATAAACATTTCATTAAACTTATAACCACGTGATACCTCAGTTTAACAGCATTTCAGCAGCCTGAACTTTCCAATTTGAGGCAAGTTGACAGCAGTTCTGTGTGATTAATCTCTGAACCACACTGACCCAGTTGGTATTGTTTGCCAAAGTGCCTTCAAGACAATCAGCATGGACCATGGATACCAGGAGATAAAATAGATTATTTTCACTACCTCATTACATTTATTAAAGTATAAATATTTGTTCAAATCTGCATTCAGCCTTAGGTGCCTGGCATCTAGCTTTATCATTACAAATGGGAATGCTTGAGCTTTTTGCAGCTTCAAACTGGTGAATTTATCTTTAAGCTTCTGCTCATCCACACTGTAATGTTAAAGAGTTGATCTAATGTGAAAAGTAATGTTCAACTTAATTTTTGAAGGCATGGCTAAAATCAAATTATGCAGGTTTATCGCTAATCAATTCATCTTTCTTCGAATAGGATAGTTTTACTGCAGATTTGCAATTGATTCAACATTACCTACACACCAGAAGCTCTAACATAAATTAATTTTGCATTAATTCGAACTATGTTCAGGCCACTTATCAAAAGGGTTTTAGAGCTTCAGAATCATAGAATAGAACCCCTACAGTGTGGAAACAGGCCCTTTGGCCCAACAAATCCACACTGAACTTCAGGGCATCCCACCCAAACCCATCCCTGTAATCTACACATCCCTATGGGCAACTTAGCATGGCCAATTCACCTAATCTGCACATCTTTGGACTGTAGGAGGAAATTGGAGCACCCAGAGGAAACCCACACAGACACAGGGAGAATGTGCAAACTCCACACGGACAGTTGCCCAAGGCTGGGATTGAATCCCGGTTCCTGGTGCTGTGAGGCAGCAGTGCTAACCACTGAGCCACCATGCCACCCTTTTTGACTTGTTCAGAAAGATAGTCTCATTCCACATTGATTTTGCACAGGCTGCAGAATAACTTCAGAACAAAGTTCTTAAGCTTCCGTTTTAAGATTACAAAACAATTCCAGATATTGAAAAAAAATGTCAACCATACTGTGTGCTTATTGAAGAATGTGGGAAAAGGTCAAGGACGAGAAAAATGGTATTTGACCCATCAGTCTGTTCCAGTTGTTAAAACATTTGAGAAATGTTGCTGAGAGATAATAGGAACTGCAGATGCTGGAGAATCCGAGATAACAAGGTGTGGAGCTGAATGAACACAGCAGGCCAAGCAGCATCATAGGAGCAGGAAAGCTTGACGTTTCGGGCCTAGACCCTTCTGATGAGTTTGCACATTCTCCCTGTGTCTGTGTGGGTTTCCTCTGGGTGCTCCAATTTCCTCCTACAGTCCAAAGATGTGCAGATTAGGTGAATTGGCCATGCTAAGTTGCCCATGAAGGGTCTAGGCCCGAAACGTCAAGCTTTCCTGCTCCTATGATGCTGCTTGGCCTGCTGTGTTCATCCAGCTCCACACTTTGTTATCTGAGAAATGTTGCTGACATTGTAATGCTGTTCAGTGTAGCTTTGTGCATTTTTAAACTTACAGAGACCTATACCTTCCCTGACTGCAAGATGTCTAATTTGAATCTGCATAGCCTAGTGTTGCAGTCACACTGTTTTATGAGCAGGTTCTGGTGCTAAACTGATATTTGTGGTATATTTCCAACATGAACTCATAACACATGTTGTGCAATCTACCAGAAATTATTATCCTAAGTCTTTTAAATTCCTTAAGGTGTACATTGACTTGACATTGATGTTGTCTGAAATAGACACACCATAACATCTAAGAAATAACCTGCACATAAAGATGGCAGAATAATAACTTCAAATGGCATTTGAGTTTTACAAGTATCTTAGTAGTTAACAGAAATTATCCCCCAATTGAAATGCAAAGGTTCTGACATTGTCAGGTTTTGGTAGTGATCTTTCATTTTGCTCAGTCATTTTAAATGAAATGTGACTGATTTAAGAGCAATTTTGACATTCTTAGAGAAACAACTTGCAAAGTGAGTACCGCAAGTCTGTTAACATTTCCCTTCTCACTGACACACAACATGAATTTTCAGATTTATTGTACGGGAGAGTAGGATACTTCATTCTCTGATTCAATTCTCACCAATAGTGAATAAAGTTTAACCTTTCATTTTAATAAAAGCTAATGACTGCAGGATGTTGGAAATCTGAAACAAGCGCAGAAATTTCTGGAGAAACTCAGCAGGTCTGAGAGCTTCCATGGAGAGGGAAACAGAGCTAACAAAGTGTCCTTTATTGATGCTGTCAGACCTGCTGGGTTTCTCCAGCATTTTCTGTGTTTGCTTTAGTCTTTTATTTTGTTTTGACTATTTCAATGAAGTGATGAAGACTCAGATCTTGTTTCATTATGAAGTAATCTCCATGTCATCAATTTGGCTTCTGGCATGATTTGACAAAATCACAGCAAACAAGAGGAGTTACTTAAGCAAACACATGGGTCCCTGTAAGAAAGTGCTGCATTTTGCAGATCAGTTTTTTTTATGGATTTTGAATACCCCAGGCTGAGGTCTCACAATCGTTGTGAACCATAACCATCTGATATCTGCGGGCGGTCCAACTTTGAAATTGTTCTCACGTTTCTCCATTCACCGACTTAATTGGGGTTTTAAAAAGGTCTTAAATTCAAATAATTTTTGCAGTGGATTATTAAGGCAAATTATTTCAAGTTAATGTCTTTACCGTTATCAAAATGATTGATATTTTGGTTAGCAAATGAAATACGATTGCTGCAGCTTAAGTTTCTAGTATGTGCCTGTCTAATCATTGAAGCTAAGAGATTTGGATTAAGATGCTTGAAATGAAAATGGCAGTAATGCTTGTTGAACAAACTGGCAAATAGAAATCATTCAGTAAATGGAGATATTTATCACACGCTTCTAATTCACTGTACACGTCCTAAACACATACACCAAGGTCATGTCAATGAGTTGCAATGTTGTCAAGTGGCTGAACATCCTATTTTGATTTCACAGAGGCTCACTCATCACCTGCAGACATATCACACTATGACAATCTGACGACAGCTAGTTACTGACACATACTTTGTACATTCCAACCAATTCAACTTTAGTGAAAGTATTTATAATAACCAGCAGAGAGCGCCAAACACTGTGATTAATAACACACTTCCTCGAGTGACGGTGAAGGCATTAAACATTTTCACAATATGTGATATAAGTAAAAATATGTACTTCATTCTCTTTTGCAATTATACTCAGATATACTTGGAAATATATATCTCAATGCAATTATGTGTAGCTGAGATATACTATTAATACATTTCATCTGAGGAATCAAATCAGAACCATTGATTCAGTGGATGACTAAAACAAATAACCTGATGTTCAATGCAACCTATTTAAGGATCTTTGCAAGTACATGCAACGTTTGCTTCAGTCTCCAGTGTCTTGCTTTTCCTTCAGTTTTAAGTCCAACACAAACATCTGTTCAAGCAGCAGTGGTGTTTGTTCATGGCAGATGCTCATGCTGGGTTTTAATCAGACTGTGGCTTTAATTGGCAGCAGGGTGTGAGGTCTGTTTCCTCGCTGCAGTAAGCTCAGTATCTTGAGCGGCCATCATGCAATCCTTGTGGTGATTTCTTTCTGACTTTGAGTGGCATACTGAGCTAGAAATTTGAAACGCTGCACCACTTGTCAGGTTGTTGTCCGCGCACCTAGGCCTCCAACATAAAGGGGAGCACACACTGAGTACAAGCCAGAAGTGCATCACCTGCCATTAAAGATGAAAATAAGGTGCCATGTTGGAAACAAGGGTTTGGCATTATGCATGTGCTAACAATAGGGCTGATGGCTCTTTCAGCATTCCTGTACAGAATCAAGGAACCATGTAGCTTAATCCTTGTCACCAGGAGAGACTGCCATCAAACAATGAGATTGTTGTGAATTCTTACCTGAAGGTTGAATAAGCACTTGGGGATGGGAGAGTGGCTTAGGATGGGTAAGAATGCTCCTTCTGATGTCGTTCTAATTACTGGTTTAATGTTTTGACTGGTTATGTGTGGAATCTCCCATGTGCACTCGCAACAGGACCACAACAGTAATCTTTTATTTGCGCTGCCTCAAATTAATAGGGCCCCGATTTCAGCAGAACAGAAAGGTCTGCATTGAATATTTGTGTATGTTTAAAAACATCTAACTCAGTCTATTTTGTGTGTTAAACTATAAATAAAGTATCAATTCTCAGATTGTTTTGCTGAGTTGGTAAATGCACTTTGAGGTGTGCTGCCCAACTATCGTTACAGGTAATTGAAGTTTGATTCCTGACCACAGAGTCATTGAGTCGTACAACACAGAAGAGACCCTTTTGTCCATCAAGTCTGCTCTAGCCTATTTTGCTCAGTCTACTTTCCAGCACTTGGCTCATAACCTCGAAGGTTATGACAGTTCAAGTACAGATCCATATACTTTTTTAAAGGATGAGAGGCTTCCTACTTCTGTTGCCATTCCAGGCAGTGCATTCCAGATTGCCACCATCCTCTGGGTGAAAACGGTTTCCTCAAGTCCCCTCCTAATTTCCTGCCCTTCAGCTTAAAATTATATTCCTGCAATATTGACCCTTCAACCAGGGGGTATTACTGCGTCCTATTCTGTCAATATTCTTCATAGTCTTATACATCTAAATCAGGTTCCCCCTCAGCCTTCTTTGCTGCAAAGAAAATAACCCGAGTCTATCCAGCCTCCTTTTATAGCTAACCTGCTCCATTCCAGGTAACATCCTGGTAGACCTCCTTTACACCCCTTCCAGAGCAATCACATTCTCTGTACAGTGCAGTGACCAGAGCTGCACACAGTACTCCGGCTGTAACCTAACCAAAGTATTGTACAGTTCCAACATAACCCTCCTGCTCTTATAATTAATGCCAAGATTGATAAAGGCAAGCATCCTGAATGGCTTCTCAACTACCCTATTAATCTGACCTGCCGTCTTCAGGGATCAGGCACCCAACTGTCCCTCTGAGATTCCTAGTAACCTGCCATTCATTGACTACTCCCTTGCCTTATTATTTCATCCAAAGTGCATCACCTCACACTTTTTAGGGTTAAATTCCCTCTGCCACTGATCTGCCTATCTGACCAACCCATCTATATCCTTATGTAGCCTAAAATCGTCTTTCTCACAGCTATAGGGTCCCCTTTGTCCTCACCTACCGCCCACCAGCAACCACATCCGGAGGATCATTAGCTGCCATTTCTGCCACCTCCAATGGGATGCCACTACCAGACACATATTCCCCTCCCCTCCACTGTCAGCCTTCTGCAAGGACTGTTCCCTCTGGGACCCCCTAGTCCACTTTTCCTTCACTCCCAACATTACCCCCTGCCACCGTAGTAGGTATACACCTGCCCACTTACTTCCTTCCTCTTCAGTATCCAAAGGCCCAATCCTTCGAGGTGAATCAGCACTTTATCTGCACTTCACTCAAACTAGTCTACTGCATTCACTGCTCACTATGTTCTTTCCTCTACATTGGGGAAATAAAGTGTAGACTGGATGACCGTTTTGCAGAACATCTATGTTCTGTCAGCAAAAATGACCCTGAGCTTCCAGTTGCCTGCCACTTTAACACACCACCCTGTTCCCTGGCCAGTGTCTCTGTCTCAGGCTTGTTGCAATGCTCCAGTGAAGCTAGAAGAACAGCACCTCGCTTTCCACTTAAGAACTCTACAGCCTTCTTGGCTTAATATTGAGTTCAACAATTTGGGGGCTTGAGGCACCTTCTCACAGGTCCTTACCCCAAACCCCCACATAGCAGACCTTGTTATCACATAGTCTGCTATTACACCAATTATTAGCCACAAATTGTACACTAATAGTTATTCATTCTCCCAGGCTGATCATTATCCACTCCTTTGTATGCCCAACTGTTCTTTCTCTCTTTGAGCTCTATGTCTACCTAGTGTTTACTCCTTATCTTCTGCATAAAATAAAACAACCCATTCCTAGCTACCAGCTGAGGAAGTTCTACCTGAAATGTTAACTCTGATTTTTTCTCCACAGATACTGCCATACCTGCTGAGCTATTCCAGCAATTTCTGTTTTTGTGTTTCTTTTTCCTCACTATTAATCACACGGCAGATCTTTGTGTCATCCACAAAGTTACTTATCATCTTCCCTTACATTATGATCTATACCACTAGATGCTGGCCTCCAGTCACACAAGGGCCTTATACCACCACTCTCTGTCTGTCATGAAGCCAATTTTGGATCCATCTTATCAAGTTGCCCTGGATCCCACGAGCTTTTACCTTCAGTATCAATCTTCCATGTGGGAGCTTGTCAAAGGTTTTGCTGAGAAATCCCTATCAACTACATTAACTGTCCTACCTTCATCCACACAACTGGTCAGCTCCTCAACCCATTCAATTCAATTCAATTCAATTTGTTAGGCATATCCCCTCCAAACCCACTGACAAAGCCATGCTGACTATCCCTGATCAAACCTTACCTGTCCAAGTTGAGTTCATTTTTACCTTCAGCGTTTTCTCTAATATTTTCCCTCGCAGTGCTATGAGGCTCACTCGTCAGTAACTCCTGGTTTATTCCTTCTACTGTTTTGAAAAGTGCAACCACATTAGCTATCCTCCAGTCCTCTGGCACCTTTTCTGTGGCCAGAGAAAAATTAAAATCTTAGGTCAGGGCCCCAGGAATTTCCTCCCTAATCTCCAACAGCAGCTTGGCATACAACTTAACCAGACCTGGATATGTGTTCACTTTTAAGCCTGCCAAAGCCTCCTAACCTCCTCGCTCCCTATGTCAAACTGCTCAAGAACCTATGAGGTTCATGGAAACATAGAAGATAGGTGCAGGAGGAGGCCATTCGGCCTTTGAGCCTGCTCCACAATCTTCACGATCATGGCTGATCGTCCAACTCAATAGCCTAATCCTGCTTTCTCCCCATAACCTTGAATCCCATTCACCCCACATGCTACACCTAGTCACCTCTTGAATACATGCAATGCATTGGCATCGACTCCTTCCTGTGGTAATGTATTCCACAGGCTCACCACTCTTTGGGTGAAGAAAATTCTCCGCATCTCCGTCCTAAATTGTCTACCCCGAATCTTCATACTGTGAGCACTGGTTCTGGACACACCCACCATCGGGAACATCCTCCTTGCATCTACCCTGTCCAGTCCTGTTAGAATTTTATAAGGCTCTATGAGCTTCCCCCACATTTGTCTGAACTCCAGTAAAAACAATCCCAGCCTAGTCAATCTCTCCTTTATCTCTGTACTTATGTCCTTCTTCTACAAAGTGAAGACAGAAATGAAGCAACCATTTAACACTATGCCAATATCCTCCTGCCCCTCACTCAGATTGACCCTTTGGTCCCTAATGGAGTCTATACTGTCCTTGGTTATCCTCTTCCCTCATAATACTTATGAAATATCTTGGGACAGTTCCTAATTTTATCTGCCAATATTTTTTCATATCCCCTCT
The DNA here is from genome assembly GCA_024137785.1 of Ginglymostoma cirratum. Taxonomy (NCBI): domain Eukaryota; kingdom Metazoa; phylum Chordata; class Chondrichthyes; order Orectolobiformes; family Ginglymostomatidae; genus Ginglymostoma; species Ginglymostoma cirratum. Next base: position 17,961,145 of record JAHRHZ010000050.1, read on the forward strand.
TTGCTCTCCTAACTGCTTTCTTAAGTTCTTCTGCACTTTCTATATTGGTCTTGGCAGCTTCAGTTATTCTTAACTGTGAGTGAGTTTAGGTGCTAAGATTGCCCTGCTTTTCCCACTTCAGCTTGTTTTGCTAGGAAGTGTGTGTGTGCATATGTGCGTGTGTGCATGTGTGTGTGTGCTTGTGTGTGTGTGTGCTTGTGTGTGCGTGTGTGTGAATAGAAGGCAGGAGAAGAAAGGATGAAGTGGATAAAATGATATCTTTCATGATCAAATGCAAGTTAGTTTTCATCAAAGTAACTTTTACTTTGTGCAATTGTGTAAAATGGGTGATAATGAATTTGCAGTCTGTTTTACATCTCACCTGATTTTTATTTCCAGTAACATCAATATAATATTATTTGTTAGAGATGTAAAATGGGCTGCTGACATAGTATCACTCATTTTATAACATCTCAAAGCCAATTTATACACATTGCTTTCATTGATTTGGAAACCAGTGTGAGGTAACGTTGGGTTGGTAATAGCCATACGACTACATCCCCATGGGAGTCAGAACCTATAGTAGACACGAGTAAAATACTGTTTATAAAACTGGTCGGAGTGTTGTGTTTAGTTTTGACAATACTTTAGCAAAGATGCTATGGCCTCAGACAGACCTCAGAAAAGAGTCATGGAGTGGTTACTGCACTCAGCCCATCCTTTCAGGTCTCTGCAAGCTTACCCCAAGGACCTGTAGTTTCTTTTCCTTCAGGTTCTAAGCAAACTTGTTTTTGAAATAACAATTAAATCTGCTTCTCCCATATCTCAGGTCATATTTGCCAGATCCATACCATTCGCTGCCTAAAACATTCTTTCCTCATGTCACTATTGGCTCCTTTGTCAATCATCTTAAACAAGTGTCAGCTTCTTCTCAACTGTTTGACCAATGGGAACAGTTTCCCTGCGTCATGTCCAGGCCATTTCATGTTTTGCAGCACTATAATCAAATTTACTCTCAAACTTCTTTTCTCAAAGACACAAGCTCAACTTCTCCAGTCTGTCCACTTAACTGATTTCTCTCATCCCTTCATACATCTTAGGCACAATTTTGCAGTTGAGGCTGAATAAGTATTTTATAAAGATTCATCATACCTTCCTTGCCCTTCTACTCACTGCTTCTATTGATAGAACCCAGGTGCTTTTGGTCTTTCTCGCCACACTTCTCATTATACCCCAGCTGCTTCAGCAATTTGCAAATTTACACCCCAGCTCCATCTGTTCCTCTACCCATTTAGAATTGCAACTTTCTTTTTTATTTTACCTTTCCTTACTAAAATATATGACTTCTTAGCATTAAATTTCATCTGACATGTATCCAACCATTCCAATCCATTTCCTCTTGAAGTCTATCATTATCCTTTTGACAGTTCTCAATACATCCAGGCTTTAGGCATCTGCTGTTTTAAACTGTGAATTTTACAAGCATGTCTATGTTGTTACAATATTCAGGAAATTGTGGTCCTAAGTATGGCACCTAGAGAATTCCACTGCATAATTTCCTTGAGTCCTAAAATGACAACTTACCACTACTCTCTGTTCCCTGTCACTCAAAGACATACCAACAGTCTGTTATTTTATCTATTAACTCCATGGGTTTCAACTTTGTCGACAAACCTATTGTGGCATTTATCTGGCACCTCTTTGGTATATCAATCATATCATATATATCTCACATATATCAATCTTTTTGTTATCTCATTATAAAAAAAACTCCATCAAGTTAATGCAATATACTTTGGCTTTGAAAAATGTGTTGGGTTTCTTTAATTAAGTAACACATGTCCAAGTGACTGCCAATGTTTCCTTGAAATTTCCTAAGGATTTCCCACCGATGAGTTGAAACTGAAAGACTTGTAATTGTTGGACTTATCCCGTTTTTTGAACAAGGATGTAACGATTTGCCACTGTACTTCCTCATACCAGTGGGGCAAGATTATAGCCTCTGAATTGTCACTCTTAGTTCAATCAGCACCTTGTTGAAAAGAGTGACCATTTGCTGCAGCTTTTTTTATTCTTTTGATTATCAGAAAAAATGCAAGAATGCCAAATTTCAAGCAACTACAATTCATACGACAGGACAAAGACATGCGGGGTGGTTATCAATCCCAGAGATGTATATTCCAAAGATTCGCTGATCAAACGCAGTTATTCATAATAAACAATGGACAGGTAATACTCAATCAGTTAAGCTTGAAACAAAATGCTTCCTATTGGATAGGATTCCACAATTGGGTAGCATCTTTCTGACAATTCTAAATGTGCTAAAAGCTACACCAACAATCAGTTTAAGAATCTCAGTCAAGCTTGAAACGTGGTTCATTTATGCTGATTAAAAGTAATGTACATTGGTGTGCCAAACCTATTTTTTTGCGATAAAAGAAGTATTTTCAAACTGTACATCATTTTTGTGTTACCCAGAAGGTGGAAAGCTGATTGCTCCCCAGTGCTTTCTTCATGGCAATGTTTTGAACAATCAGAGTTAAGTTGCCAATCAATCATTTCGCTTTCAGTATAAACTGTTGTGTTGTTTAAGATTTGGTATTCATGAATTTGTACAGATGAATGAAAGTTGAAATGTTTCGGCAATGTGTCTCTTTTCAGCATTATTCAAGGTCTGTACAATCAAGCAAGTCTCTCTGCATCCTCAGATATATCCCTTCAATAAAGGGATCCTATTTAATACCTTACTTTTCTCAAATTTTAGCTTATCTCGTGTTCAAAGTAGAATGGTACCAGGAGTAAGGAACTCATGTAGAGAGTCTGGAGAAGCTTGAATTTAACGTTTTCGAGATTTGTAGCTCGGGTTCTGGATGAGGTTGTAGACATGCTCGGCAAGCCGGTGGGTTTGGTTGCAGACATTTTGTCACCCTGCTAGGTAACATCGTCCGCGCACCTCTGGTGAAGCATCGGTGTTCTGTCCCGCTTGTCATTTAAAAGCCTCAGTTTGCTGGGGAGGTTGGTATTACTTCCGGTTCTGTTTCTCAGTGGTTTTTACATCGAGTTTAATTCAATGTGTTTGTTGATGGGGCTCCGGTTGGAATACCAGGCCTCCAGGAATTCCCTGGTGTGTCTTTGTTTGGCTTGTGCTATTGTGAATGTGTTATCCCAGTCAAATTTGTGTCCCTCGTTGTCTGTGTGCAGTGAAACAAGTGAGAATTGCGTCCCTCTTGGTGCGGTTCATGTATCTGTATTGTCAGTTTACTTCCGGTCTGGCTTATGTAGTGTTTCTCACAGTCCTTGCATGGTGTTTTGTATATTACCCTGGTTTGGCTGGTTTTGGGTATGGGATCCTTTACTTTTGTCTGTAGATGCCATTGGGTGGCTATCGGTTTGTGGGCTACTCTGATACCTAGGGGCCTGAGTAACTTTGAGGTCATCTCTGAAATGTCCTTGATGTATGGTAGGGTGATTAGTGAGTCTGGCCATGTTATGTCCTCCTGTTGTGGTCTGTCTCAGAGGTAATGATGGATTGTGCTTTTTGGGTAGCCATTCCTTTTGAAAAAACCGTATAGGTGATCTTGTTCTGCTTTGCATAGTTCTGGGTTGCTGCAATGTGTTGTGGCTCATTTAAATAGGGTCCTGATGGAGCCCTGCTTGTTGGCTTTGGGGTAGTTGCTGGTTTAATTGAGTATCTGGTCCGTATGTGTGGTCTTTCTGTATACGCTAGACTGGAGTTCCCCGTTGTTTTTGTGTTCTACCATTATGTCCAGGAAGGGTAGACGGTTATTGTTCTCTTCTTCTTTTGTGAATGTTATCCTGGTGAGGACGTTGTTTATCTGTTGGTGGGCTTCTTCTAGTTTTGTGCGTTTAGTAATCATGAAGGCGTCGTCTACATATCAGATCCAAAGTTTGGGTTGTATAAAGGGAAGTGCTGTCTGTTCTAACCTTTGTATTACTGCTTCTGCAATCAGTCCTGATATTAGGGATCCCATTGGTTTTCCATTGATGTGTTTGTATATGCTGTCATTGAAGGTGAAGTGGATTGTGAGGCACAGATCTAGAAGCTTCATGGTGGTGTCCTTATTGCTGTTGTTGGTGTTCTGGGTTGCCTGCCTACTTGATTCATCCAGCAATGTGGCAATTGTTTCTTTGGCTAGCTCCATGTTTATGGATGTAATTTGTGCTGTTATATCAAAGGATATCATCATTTCATCCTCTTCTATCCTGGTGTCCTTGATGATGTTGAGGAATTCTTGGGATGAGTGGATGGAGTGGGTAGTGTTGTCCGTTAAGTATTTCAATTTCAGTTGTAGTTCTTTGGCAAGTCCATATGTTGGTATGCCTGGTAGTGAGACAATGGGTCTGAGGGGGACCCCGGTTTGTGTACCTTGGGGAGTCCATAGAATCAGGGTGTGTTGGATCTCTCTGGCTTCATTTTTTGGTAGTCTGTCTCGCTGATGTCTCCTGAGTTGTGTAATTTCTTCAGGGTCATTGTAATCTGTATTCCTAACGGTGGTGTCGGGTCTATCGTCATCTGTTGGTAAGCTGGAATTACTCCCTTTAAACATTAAGAGAACAGTCAGTAAATGTAATGAAAATTGTGAATGGAATAAATAAAAAGAACCTATTTCTAATGACAGAATGATCACTATCCTAAGTATGAGGCCTCTTAAATATCCACTTCTTCACCCACTGTCCTTACGGAGATTGCAGGCAGGCTCCCACTGCTGGAGGCCCAATCAATGGGGCGACAGTTCAGGAGCCTCAATAGCCCCATCAGAAGACCTGGGTACCACTATGGCAATGAGGACCCTCAAAGTGGAGACAGTCTCAGAAACATTACTCAAATATAAAACTATCATGGTTGAAAGCCATTGGGTACCTCAGATTGGAGGGGAAATAACTGAGGAGAAGTTGTTTACAACTAAGGGTCATGGGCTTGGAAAAGCTGTGGGTATGGCCTTTTTGGAGGGAAGACCACTCTTTGGTAGATAGAGGATCCAGCTCCAGAGCCTCCTGCACGGAAGTCACTTCCATTTGGATAATTGTTTTTGCATACTTTGGGGGCTGTTCCACTTGACATAATGCCAGCAATGTTGAAAAATTACTGCTAACTGGAACTTTAGCCATGTTGATTGGCTGCTGGCTGCCATTGATGAGTGGTCAGTCCTAATCATAGCCCAGACCACATGCTGGGAATGCATTGGACACTTCTCTGAATGTGGTTCTCGATTCCAAAGAATCCTCCACCTCCAATCCCACCACCACAAAGCTAGGAAAATTTAGCCCAATGTGAGCATCTGGTGTGGCACAATACAAAATGCGTAGTCACTCAATACTGATTTGAAGCATAGAGCTAAATTATCCTAACTTGATCCCAAAGACAATTGATCATAAAATGATTGACAAAAAACTTCTTGACAGACAGTATAAATGCTGTAAGCTTTGAAAACCACAATTCTCGTGATGATACACAGTTTTGTCAGTTCTACTTGGTTGAAGCATTGTGCCTGGAGTATATAAAGAAGAGAACTGTTTTACGAATGGAAAAATAATAGCGTGCAAAATGGATTACTGGTTTACATGTGAATCCATTCTCTTCGCCAATCATTGAGCACTTGTCATTACTGTCAGTTCTTACATATAATTAATCTATGACAGTAGTAACATTACTCAGAATTATGACCTACAGTCCATACTCTCTTATGCTAGATCAACCAAAAAGTTGTTATTATTTATTTTTGTTGTGGACACCCAAATTCTCTGACATCAAATCATCATAAATCAGCTCTAAAGTAGAATTCTGTTTTATACTTTCTTCTTTGGAATTGTTAATTGTTGAAGTTATTACAGGTCATATTATGTTTTTATCAATGGGAAAGTGATATCAGATCACAGGCCAAGATCTCACCCTTCACCCTGCCTCGATTGAACTATTTATTTAGTGTTGACCAAGAAAACAATATGGAAATTCTAACTGCTATTATTCAAGCATTGAAAATCCTCTGTCTTGTAAGGACATGCAGTACTCTCATAATATTCTTAGCTGTGCAAACATCGAATCATATTTGTAATTAATACATTAGAAAGTACCATCCACTAGTTTAAAAGTATGTAAGAACAGATAACAAAACCATAAAGAATACATTCCAACATTTGTAGAAATTAGGAACATAATCAAACACTTTTCTATTTAAACTAATTATAACTCAAAGAACTTAAAAATGTTTTGTTAAAGTTTTATTGACAAGTCAATTAATTATGTCAATCATGCATAATTAGCATATGCAAATTCTTGAACGTAACATTTAGACAACCTTCAGCATATAGAAGCAAAGTGCTATTTTTAAGACAGATACAGTATGTGGCTTGATTACTGTTAGAGATAAAACATTGATAAATGATGTTAATTAACATTCATTAGATATGTAAATTTAGGTTAATTTGAAAATAACTTCCTTCCAAATGTCTCTCAGAACTGAATTCCTATCTTTGCGATATAGTGAGAATATTTTTATACTGCTGTCGGGAATAATGCGCTCATGAATTTTGTTAATTATATCAATAAATTACACAAAAAACTGAGCTGGTTACAGAGTAATCTACTTGATATTTAACATATCTAAATCTTATAATTTAGACAAGTTGGAGGCCAGGTCACCTTATCCTGAATTATTTGGTTAAAATACGTTAACACATTTATTTACATTTCTGCAAAAACCTTGACTTATTAAGTGAAGAAATTTAGTGTTGAAATACTGTTGCACAGGCTAAGTAGCTTGTAATCACTGAATATAGTGATAGCACCTGGCTGACAGGTCTGATCATTTTTCTACGCGATAATTTACCACAGATGAGTGCACAATTGTACATTTTACGCAAATCTAATTTTGAGAAATTAACTTTGTTGTACTCTACTGGCTGGCAGTGCTATAAATGGTTGTGGCTTTGAAGTATTTAAATGTCATGAGAAACACGCATGAGTAAAGGAAGGAAATATCTGATTGAATTTAACTTTTGTCTATTCTGGCAAATGGCCAATTATGGAATCGCTGTCTGTTATACTGCCCACTCAATGTTTCTCTTGAAATGAAAAACAAAATTAAGTGGAGTATATAATGAGCAGCTGATTTGTTCCTGCCCATTTCCTGTCACTGCCAAAATGTAATACAAATAAATGTGAAGCTGGGAAAGCACAGCAGGTCAGACAGCATCCAAGGAGCAGGAAAGTCAATGTTTCAGGCCGAAGTCATTTTTCAGGACTCGGCACGGGGAAGAGAACCCAGAAATAAATAGAGGGAGGGCAGTGGGGCTGTGGGGAAGGTAGGTTGGATGGAGATAAGTGGATGCAGGTAGGGAGTTATTGCGCTTGGCCAGTGGGAACGGTGGAGCAGATTGGTGAGTAGGAAGATGGACAGGTTGGGGGTGGTGGGATTTAGAAGCTGGTGAAGTCACTTTTCAGGCCGTTAGGCTGTAAGATCCCAAGGAGAAATATCAGGTGTTGCTCCTCAGTTTACGTTTGGCCTCTCTCTGACAGTGGGGGAGACCAAGGATGGATATGTCATCAGTGGAGTGGGAGGGGGAGTTAAAGTGGATGGCAACCAGAAGGTTGGGTTGGTTGGTGTGTGCAGAGCACAGATGCCCTGCGAACTGATATCCGAGTCTGCATTTGGTCTCCCCAGTATAGAGAAGACCACATTGGGAGGAACAGATACAGTAGATGAGGTTAGATGAAGTGTAGGTGAATCTCTGTGGTTTTCGAAGGATTGTTTGGGGCCTTGGATGGAGGTGAGAGGGGAGATGTAGGAGCAGGTGTAGCACCTCCTGTGGTTGCAGGGAAAGGAACTGGGTGTTGTGGAGGTGTTGGTGTGGTGTGTGAGCTGACAATGGACTCGAGGAGTGCACGGTCCCTGTGGAAAGCAGACAGGGGTGGGGAGGGAAATATCTTTTGTTGGTGGGGTCTGAATGTATGTTGGTGGGATGGTATGTGAGGACTAGGGGGACGATATCTTTATTGTTGTTGGGGCGAGGGGGTTTGAGGGCAGACATGTGGGAAATGGGGGAGATACGGATGAGGACATCCTCAATAACAGAGGAGGAGAAACTACGGTCTGTTAAGCAGGAGGATATCTGGGAATTCCTAGAGTAGAATGCCTCAGCCTGGGAACAGATGCAGCAGAGGTGGAGGAGTTGTTAGTATGGGATAGGATTGTTATAGGAGAGGGGTGTGAGAGGAGGTGTAGTCGAGTTAATTGTGGGAGTCAGTGGGTTTGAAATGGATGTCAGTGGTGAGTCGGTTACTGGAGAGGGAGATGGAGAGGTCCAGGAAAGGGAGGAGGGTGTCAGAAATGGTCCAGGTGAATTTGAGAGTGCGACAGGAGATGTTGGCAAAGTTGATGTCACAGCAGCCACAGGAGATGCTACACCTGCCTCGACACCTCCCCCTCTAGCCTCCGTCCAAGGCCCCAAACAATCCTTCCAAATCTGATCTCATCTACTGTATCTGTTCCTCCTGATGTGGTCTCCTCTATATCAGGGTGAACAAACTCAGACTTGGGGACCAGTTCACGGAGCACCTGTGCTCTCCACCCACCAGTGAACCTGACCTTCTGGTTGCCATTCACTTTAACTCCCCCTCCCACTCCCCTGTTGACGTGTCCGTGGCCTCCACCACTGTCAGAGTGAGGCCAAACGTAAACTGAAAGAACAACACCTGATATTTTGCCTTAGAGATAAAAGGTACTGCAGATGCTGGAGAATCCGAGATAACAAGCATGGGGCTGGATGAACACAGCAGGTCAAGCAGCATCATAGGAGCAGGAAAACTTGACGTTTCAGGCCTAAACCCTTCATCAGAAATGGGGGAGGGGAAGAGGGTTCTGAA